>APFE031331379.1:0-25953 GCA_000404065.3 Pinus taeda | reverse complement strand
TAAATCACTATTAATGCGAAATTAATATATGAATCCAATACCAAAGCCTATATATAAGGCATTAATTTTAACCCTTTATTTTTTGAAGTTGAGGTAATTTTTCAAGATTTTTGAGCAAATTTTGTTTATAATTTTTCAAGATTTTTGAGTAATATATGAATCCAATATAAACCATATATAATGATTAATTTAATTTATTTTTTAAGGTTTAGGTAATTTTTCTAGATTTTTGAGTAAATTTGAGTTGTGTAATTTATATAATTGGAATTATTAGTTTGAGTAATATGATATGTATATTATAAATGTTTTAAGGGCATTTAATCAATTTATTTACGCATTTAAAAATACATTTTAAATAAAAAAAATTAAATGTCATTAAAAATTCTATCATTGTTATCAAAATCAAAATATTCAATAGTTAAATTGTACCTATAAAAAACCATTATATTGTTGGAAAATATTATTAGGAAAAATGCTAATAAAATAAATTAATGAACATTTTTTTATTTTATGAAAGTTTTTTTTAATTAAGTGATTGATTTTTCAAAATGAACTAAGATGATGATTTGAAAATCTATATTATGTTTTTTATTTAGTGATATTGATGTTTCAAATTTAATATTCAAGGGTGACGATAGCATATAGCAGTGGCATAGGTGGTAGGGGTAGCACTCGAGGCAACAATAACCATGATGATGGTGATGATGGGTGGTTGTAAAGATGGTAACGAAAGTGAGGAAAATGACAACTATGATGATGACAATGCCAATGAAAATGATGATGATAGTTGTGGCAATGATGAGGAGGAGGAGGAGGGAGAGGAGGAGGTGGTGGAAACAAAAACAATGGTGGTGTTGTGGTGGAGACAATTATGACAATGACAACAGTGATGAAAATGATGATGTTTCTACTGATGATGATGATGATGGCAATGAAAATAATGATGAGGAGGGGGAGGATGATGACAACGATGATAATGCTGATGAGGAGGAGGAATGATGACAATGATGATGATGATGACAAAGGAGCTTATGATGATGGTGGACGTGATGATGACGATGAGAATGATGAAAATAATGATGACAATGATGGGGAGGATGATGATGAAAGTAATTGTAATGCCCACTCCTTGATCTTATATGTTATGCTTAGATATTAGCCTACCTTTCGAAAGATTGATTGCTATGTTAATTTCTTATTAGTGTTAATAGTATATTTATGACGTATGTCCATACTAGCTACATACCCACACATTGCATAAATACGCTATTATTTCTATGGTATATGGTTCAAACTTAATCGTAAATAGAGCTTATATTAAATTAATATTTATTCTTTAAGCTTTATTAGTCATTAATCAATGTAGTTTTATTAATAGTCTTTAAGATTGATTAATGATGAATTAATGCTTTATACTTTTAAGTGTAAGCTTATGAATATTTTAATATAAAATTAAATTGGGCCCTCAAATAACTTATTGATTTCGACTAGATCATTGAGATTTCTTGGCTATTTTAATGTGTATTAATTATTATTATTTAGGAGTTGTTGTCTTGTCTTATCCTATAAGGAAGGCACCCCATACCTTAACATTAATAGCTTTAAGTGGACCTTTAAGGTGACAAATATTTCAGTTGGGGAGGTTTTTATAACTTGGTAGGTAAGCCGTTAATGGGGGAGAATATTTTAGAGATTGGTAAAGGATAGATGAAAAGGAGGTGGAGAATGGTGGAGGGATTTCAACTTTGGATTTTGGATTTCGGAGTTAGGGGGAGAGGGAAAGGATTTGGGTTCTTGTAAGAGTTTTTGTGCTAAGGAGTTGTTACAATTTGTGGAGATTGAGGAAGGTGTCAAACACTGGGTGGTTGACACACACTACAAGATGCGGTTTTGGGGTTTGGACACAAAAGGCTAGGGAACTTACAGAGATTCCCTAGAGCTAAGAATTCAAATAAGATGTTCCTAATTTGGCTTGGTAGAAAATTTACTTAGGTGGGTCAAGAGAATTTCACGAGGAGTACACCTTCATATTTTAGTTTCACATCTCAACATGGTTCAATGTTGAAGGTATTTTCTAAGTTTATTCTCATGATTTGAACTAAGCTTATGTTGTTATTTCAATTGTGCCTCTAATATGCTTAATTCATTATTTTATGGTGTCGAAGAAAGAAAAAAACATTCATGGAAATGGTAAATGAAAATGATAAATTAAATGTGTTTTTTGTTTAAAATCTAGGGCATTCTCTAAGGTGATAATTACTTCTTATGATATTTATTAATCTTTCTCTTGTGATATTTTCTATCATAAATCAATTACGCAGAGGATCTCAACAACAAATCAAAAATTCGACAAGGATCATAAAGAGACAACCAAATAAGAGTTTACCATAGGAAAACCCAAATGGGGGGAACCCAAAAACCTTTCCTTATAGAATCAAGTCAAAACAAGAGACATAAGAGTCATAGAAAAACTAATCATCAAGATAAATTGACCAATAGTCCACCAAGAGGCGAGGTAGACCATCCAAAACAATAGATGGAAAGCTTTTTCAAAGGCTTAGTTGAAGTCTCTTTCTTCCATTTAATTTTTTGACTTCTCCGTAGAAATTCATCATAGAAAATTCATCCCAAGTTTTGTCACACATGGGAGTGGAAACATATTCTTCTATGTTCAGCCTTCATCTTCTTGAATTCTTCATTTTAAGGGAGAAGAACGTGCTTGATATGGTGAGATGTGAATTACACCATGAGGGAGATCAAGTGACCTTATATTTATAGTCTCTTTAGTGGTCGAATAGGTTCCTCTTTACAACTGAGTCAAATTGACGAGGAGGAGGGCTGACTTGGTCTTCTTGTGGATCCATAAATCAAATTTTAAAATTCAAATTTTCCTTTTGAGAAGGTCATGAACAACACACCTTCTAATTTTTCTTTCGACAAATTCATAAATAATATAAATTTCTTTACAGTATGAAGAACATGCTTTACATAGAAATATATTTATATGAGTACATAAATGATAATAATGATTATGAATACTAACCATAGCTATAAAATTCAACATTTTCTTCAAGGATATATATTTTTATGTATTTTATCTAATATAAATTTGGTTATTGAGATCTAAAATTCTAAGCCCATCATTGGAGGCCTCGCGATGGTAGAGAGACCATATTTGAAATTTGGTCCCTAAAACTCACTAAAACAATCCTTAACTGCCCTTAATCCACTGATAATATTTCTTAGTTAAAATGAGAGAGGACACAAAATTTGAGTTAAATGGTCATCGTATATAGAAAAAAATTGTAACAAATATGAAAATTATCGATACTTACTTATATGTCAATCTTCAATATGGATGGTTACAAATCTATTAGCATAGATAAACTTGCATCATCAATTATAGCTCAAGAAATGTGTGCTCAAAACATACTAACATGGAATAGTTGGCCCCTGAGAAAATTACAAAGATCTAATATGAATGTGGTTGACTAACAAACATAAGCAATGTTCTTTTAACAAAGATGAAAATCTCAATTCAAATATTGAAGGAGATTTTCTCCTCTAAAAGGTTCCACCATTTTTTAGAATGAGATCATTTCATTTCAGAAATTGAGCACTTAGTGTTATTCTAGGGTAACAGACAACTATGTTTCTAGAAATGTAAAATGAGAAATAAGGGAAAGGATAAGAGAAAAAAGTATGGAGTCATTTCTATCTTGGAAGCCAAAATTTAGTCATTCATGAGATTTTTAGAGTTTCCCATTTGGCTAAAATCCAATCTAGAGATTGAAGTGTAAATATTCGAAGATGTTTGCAAATATATTATAGAAATATCAGCTTGAAATAAATTTGTGAGATTATGATATGTTTTATTTAGAAGTAAAAAAGATTGAAGGGTTGACTCTTAGATCATTACTATAAGTTGTGTTTCTATAAGTTATCATTTAGGCATATGTTCATTATCTCTACAAACCCTAGCTGAAAATAAACAATGTGCTTGTTAGTGTGAGGCTTCAAATCCATAGAGCATGGGAAATTAATCAATGAAACACTAGGGGATTTTATATGAAGTGGAGAATACAAGATCATAGGCGTCGTGGAGTGAGGGTTTGTAGATTTGCCACTATTTTCTATGTTGTAAATGTAGTCACATATCAAATATTCTAGTGGAATATTAAAGGAAGGGTTGTTTACGAAAGGTAATATCGAAGTTAGTCATAGTCACAGCAGTTTAAAGGAAGAACAAAAAATATTTAAATTACCATTGCTTGGATTAGTACATGGTTTTATTCCAATATTAGCTTTAGCCTTCACCTTTTTCTATAAATTTTTCTGAACATAGTATTGTAGGGTTTGGAAAAAAATGGATTCTTGTTATATATTGTTCTATTTTGCAATTGGAGAAATACAATTCATTGGAAGTGTTTTGAATAAGATCTATACCATAAGATTTATATATAAAGTTGCATTATTCTATGGACTTAGTATGGAAGTAGAGTGGATGGGACCGATTTTTTGTTGAAAAATGTAATCATAGGCTTCACAAATTCTTTTGTTAATTCAAACATTTATATCAAGGTTGTTGATGGAGAACATGTAATCATTCTTTTGTATGTATATGATATTCTCTTGATAGGTGTAGAAGTCTGAATCAAACAATGTAAGAAGCAACTAAATGTGGAATTTGACATGAAGGATCTAGGGTTGATGCATTGCTATTTGGGACTAGAAGTTTGGCAATGGCCTAATGAATATTATTTGGGTTAAGGAAAATATGTGATAAAGATGTTGAAGTGGTTTGACATGATGGACTGCAAATCAATGACCACTCTAATGATAACAAACTTAAAGAGGTTAAGGAGTGTTGAATCGAGCTCGGTGGATCCTTTAAAGTATAGACAACTGATTAGCTCACTCGTGTACTTGGTCAACACTCAACCAAACATAGCTTTTCAATAAACATTCTTATTCAATTCCAAGTGGGGCCAAATCATTATCCTTGGATTGAATCAAAACATATACATATGATAAGAGGAATGGTGTCCACTTGCTTAGATATACATATTCCAACTCGCGATACAATGAGCAGGATGGAATAAGCACTGCAAAGGGATGTTTTAGTTTGGGATACTAAATGATCTCATGGATGAGAAGAAAGTAAGACACAATTTCTTTGAGTAGTGTTGAGGTTGAGTATGTTGCAACCTATGAAGTAATCAAAGAAATGCTTAGGTTAAGGAAGATACTATCCAACATATTCAAAGGACTAATGAAACCTACAGTGATACATTATGACAACACCATTTATATACGAATATCTAAGGACCCAAAATTTCATGGAAAGACAAAGCATATAAACAATGATTATCACTAAATTCGGGAGCTAGTAAAAAATGGTCTGTTGTAGCTATAGTATATCTCCACTAATGAATAGGTAAATGAAATATTGACGAAATATCTTCCTAACAAGAAGCTTGTGTACTTGAGAGCCAAGCTTGGCTTGGTTGATATATCCTCCCTAGTTGGGAGAGAGAGATAGGGACATCATTCTTGTCTTCACTTTGGAAGACAAAATGGAGAATTGGTTAACCATATGGCATTCAATACTCTTTGAGGATGAGGTAGGCTTGGTTGATATGATGCTAGATAGATGGGTTACCAATCCTTTGCCTGGTGCTTGTCAACATGACCTCCCATAGGATTGAGGCTTTGATTTGGTTCATGCATAGGAAAAGTTATGTGAATGAATTACCATATCTAATGAAGGAGGAATAAAAGTGGTTTAATGGGTTGTGGGTACCATTACAAACTCAAAGAATGATTTGGTATTTCCACTAGTGGGAGGTTGTTTTGAATTTTTCATCTTGAGGGTTAGTCAAGATCTACTTAACCCAACTTAATTTTCATGACCACAGGGGAAAATACTTATGCAGATGGATTATTCAGGTGAAGGAATAAAAATATGCACATAATTCAATTGTAGAGGGCCTAATATTCATAGTCCTAATCCGTCACAAGAATAATAAAAGGGAAAACTTGATCACACTCTCTAGAGGCTATGTTCCTATGAAGGAGATTGGGAAATGTCATGTACACAAGTAGAGAAACACATAGAAAGAGATCACTATCAATTTCTATAAAGGTGTCCTATGGAGGGAAAAGCATCCATTGATGAGGTTGAAATTGTAGTGCATCCATTATGGGATAACATGGATATAGAATGAACTTTGGTGAATACTAAAGGCAAGGTATATGACCTTGGAAACTCATGAACCAAGGAAATGGGATATTTTATGTGATTGGAGATGTATTAGACTGTGAAATCCATCGTTATGCAGACGACTATTTTAGATAGGGCTGAAATTATAGAGCTAAAGAAGCAGCTCTCAATATTTGAAGGAAAGTTTATTGCCTCCATAAAGGGGGTGTTAAGGCTCACCATTTCAGTCAAAGGTCTAGCAATAAGGGAAAAGAATATGGATGATAGGTATGGCTCAAGGGGAATGGAAGTCTCTGAGTAAAATCCAATTCTTATGCCAGAGGACCTTCCCACAACCTTTTCAAGTCTAGGTGACACTCCAAATTAAAGGAAACCAAGTTTAATCAAGCAGGAGGTAACTATACGATCTCCCCTAGAGAATTACCCATATATTGGTGAATTTTAGTTGTATTTGTGTTTTATTTCTTATGATTCATAGGGATAAGAGTCAAGAAACTAGACTAGAGATAAGCACTTTTTTATTACTAGGAGCATCGATTTCCCTGGAAGTAGGCCCCTTGCTCTCTATGAATTTCTATATTTTGTGATATTTTTATGATATAGAAGGCCCAAAAATACTATAGGAATGAGAAATGTGACAGTAAAATAGAGTACATTTTTGCATTTTGAAATGCCAAATATTTGAACATGTAAGGGAATCAAGGTATATGTAACTTGATATAGATTAATATCCAATAATTCAAGAGATATAGAAATTGAGAGTTTAGGAAAATGGTATTCAGGAACATGGGAATTTAAAAAATTGGAACTCAAGAATTATATCTTTAGAAGGTTGATGAGATATCCCAATGGAGTAATTGTATTTTCTTGAAATTATGGAGAAGTTTCTTAAGAAGTTTACTTTTACTGTTTGAATTTCAATCAATATTTTTAATAGTTAGTATTGTAGTTGTAAAAGTGCATGTTAGAGTATAGGCCTTCAATAATGTGATAAAGTCATATTGTATCAGTGACTATTCCATATGATTAAATTTAATAGTTTTCATTAATAATTGATATTAATATATTAAAATTAGCTTATTCAACTACCTATGAACTCTATAAAAGAGATCCAACAACTTCATGAAATTAAAAGCATACTTTACATGATATCATTGTTATCATATCTTTGGGGTGTGTGTCTTTAGAGAGAGAGAGAGAGAGAGAGAGAGAGAGAGAGAGAGAGAGAGAGAGAGAGATCTTTGGTGTGTGTGTGTGAGTAACACACACGCTTGAGTCAATCCCGTGTTCCTCCCTCCTCGACAGGCTCTGCCATTTTCTCTTTCAACAGCTCTCTGCACCACCCTCGGATAAACGCCCACATATCTGTGGTATTCTATGAGACAACTGAGATGGAGGGTTCAGATTCTCGTATGGGAGGCTCGGGGGCAGTCGTTGGTCCTCCTCCTGCGATTCATCTTGGAATTGGAATGGCGCCTCAGCATGTTCAGGTCGACACAGGTTGCAACACTTAGGATACAGAGATGTTGCAAGTAGATCCCAAACCTTCTAATCAGTTCGTTGCTCTTGGTGCAGATGAGCTTGAATTTGGTTGGTGTCGAATTGTGGAAGAACCACCTGTTGATTAGCCTGCTCTAGTCGACATTGGTCTGCTTTTTTTGTTTATGTTTTGGCTTACTTCATGCAAGTTTACTATGGTAACTAGGTTGTGGACTTCCTCTGTTTTTTCTGTATGGTTCTCTATGTTGTGGGTTCTGCATTTGGCCTCCTTTCGTGTTTTCTTTTGGAAATGATGTCTCTTAATCAAGTTATCATTATGTTTCAATCGAATATATTATCATCTAATGTGAGACAAATAAGGGTCATCCAACCATTCTCCATGTTACTTGTAACCTTTATTGAAATCCTATGATCACTACTTACTAAATCATTACAAGAAGCATTAAAAATTGTTAGTTGATTATCATTTATCTAAATTATTTGTATAATTTCAAACACTGTCAAATTCCTTACTTAACATGAATAGATGGAAAAGTAAAAAGGGATAGCTAATGCTACAAGAATGATCGACTAACACTTCTCTATATATGGTTTACTTGAATGAACCAAAACCATCTATGGATATAGCTTCATTACTTAAAGCATGAGTATAATCAAGAGCTCCCACAATCCTATTTGTCTCCTTGCTTGAGATCAATAAAAGGACCAGAATTTACCCTTGAGGTTTTAAATGTTTTCTCATATCCCATTAATAATTGAAATCAATTACAAAAAGTTTAATCGCTTTGTATTGGTGGATAACTCTAAATATATTAATCATGTTAACATGTTTTTCTTTTAATTGTAACTAGATCAATGTTAGTTAGTAATTTACATGGCTAATTGTAACATAGGAATATGTCATTGTGTCTAAGAATAATCAATGGAAATCTATAACAATCTATTGTTCATTATAAAATAGGTGGATTGAGTAATGGGAGGAATTTCAAACAAACTTGTTTAAGTTTAATGATATATTTTCTTTATTCTATTGTAGCAACAAAACATGGCATAAGGAAAATAATGGCACGAACACAAGGATTTTTTTTTTGAAATGTTAATTTCCATACAAAAACCAAAGATTTTCATATATGTCAAACTAATAATAATGGTGAAGGTGATAGAGGTGCTAAGATTCTGATTATTGAAACAAATAACATTTTCCTATTATATAAAGAGTGTCAAGAAAAAAACTAATATCAATATTGTATTTAAGCTCTGAATAAATTAGGATATATTTTCTTTTATGTGATGCCAAAGCATTTATTCACACAAATCTATCTCAAAAACAATTATTGATATACTTTTTTGTATGTAACATAAAATAATTTATTCACACAAATATATCTCAAAAACAATTGTTGATATTAGAATTAGAGGATATTTTATTTGTTTGGAATTATAGGAAGGGTATGTTATTTGTAGTGGTTCAAGGGTATCACTTTACTTTTTGACAAAAGATGACTAATATGAATTTTAATGATTTAAAATTTTTGGATCATTATTTTATAAATTTAAAGTTGAATTTAGTTTCAACAAAATCAAATGGAAAAAATAAATGGTTAAAAAAACCAAAAAACCAAAAAAATATTTAATGATACTTAAAAAAAAAAAAAAAATTGTTTTTTTAAGAAATTCACTGCAATTAGTAGATGTTAGCTTGTTAAAAATATAGAGACAACATGAAGAGATAGTACTTATGTGTTTAATGAGAAAAATGTCATTTTGGCTAAAGTCTAAATCAAAATGAAAAAAAAAATTACTGATATCTAAGTAGAAAAAGCAAATAAAACAAAATGAGAACATAGACAAGTCCATGGCAACCTTCGGTAAATGCATGTAGGAACGTGTTTTGTTTCGTGGCGGTAAGGGGATCATCATCGCATGTTGCCATTGCTATCAACACGATTAGTAAATGCACTCACACCCTTCAAATTTATATTACCTTGCTCATTGCGTTCATAGTTCGGAACCTTAGATGCAAGCTAATGGTAATAATCACTTTTCCATAAGAGGTTCTGTTGTATGATGGGAGTTTGGGTCTTGACCTAGTAGAGGAATCCGAGCAAGAGCGAGTAGGATGCATAGGTGTTAATTGTCGATGTCTATATATATATATGTCACAGTTTGCATTTGATATTGTTTTGATTCAGCTTGCCTAATTTTTTTTAAGAAGATAGTTCAAGTCTAAATGATATGAGGACCTATGAGGTAAAAGAAAACTACACCTAAGCATGGGTACTGGTACATAAGTTATTTTGTTTCATGCAAACAACATGAGGAATAATAAACTGCATAGACTTGTGAGTAGAGTATATGATTTCCTTTTAATATGCTCCCATAAAACAAAATGTCATGATTTCCATAAGGACATGGACATTGTTGTTTTGATTTGTGTACAACTTAGTTAACCAGTAAAATAAGAGTTGCAGATGTGGGGATAAAAGAATTGCACCAAAGAGATTGTATAGTTATTTGACTTTCTTTGTTTATATTAATCCTTGAAGTTGTATCTTCCCCTCATTGTATGTATGGTTTATTATATGCTTACCATGAGAAGTAAATGTACGCATGATAAGATCATGTGAATTCATGTATTAACATCTCTCATAAATTTAAGATATCCTGAACCAGATATAGGGCAGGGATGGATAAGTAAAAGATAAATATGTATCATAATTATGATAGACTTTGTTTAAATAAGTATGATTATGGTATTCAAATTTTGAATAAAGAATTGATGGTGTGCTATGTTGGTAAGCATTTTATATTGCTATGAGTATTTGTCTATGATTATAGATTTAGAATGTTATAGTTGCTTTGATTCAAGAGTGATGATGATTAAGACATTGAGGAGTCTCTAATGAAGTCATATGCAGTGTGAACATAAATATTGTTGATGTTTCACTTAGGGTTGCTATCATATATACTCTTCAACAAATAGAATGTGATTATAGATGATGCACAGGGAGAGCATATTTGGTGTATGGTTACTAGGAGATCACTCTGGTATGTTTGCATGCAAAGAGCAGTGCTAAAGTGAAAACTAACATGTTTATTAATGTTAATAAGTTACTTTTATCCTGTTCCCTCATAGATGAGGAGCTTAAAAAGTTTATTTATTTTCAAGAATTCAAAATTTAAGCATTGATTAAAGGCTCTTATATCATGATTGAAAAGTGATGCTTTGAGTTAGGCATAACATAACACTATAATTAAACCATTGGTAATCATGGTAAGGCATGATGAACATACTACTGCAATATTAACTCCTCATAACAAGTAATGCATATATGAGAAGGATATGATTATTTTAGATCGTACATTGGCAAGTGTGACTTGCATGTAGGACTCATTATGGGGACACAATGAGTTGCATGGATGTGTTTTCATATGTGAAGATATCACAAATTCTCACAACTAAATTATGATAAAATTAAAGAGAAAACTACCATGTGTGAGATAGAATTTGTGGTCTATTTGACTCTAGTTAGATACCATATAGGTCAAATAAAAAACTATGTTTCTCTTCAAAATAATTAAATAAAATTCTTAAAAGAGTGTGTATATGTCTCTCTCTCTATATATATATATGTATCATGTCTACAGTATTGTTTGAACTGTTGTGCTTATTATATATGTAATTATGTCATAGCTTACATATGATACTATTTTGATTCAACATGCCTTATTTATTTTTTATTTTTTTAAGAAGATATTTCAAGTCTAAATGGTATGACGAAGTATGAGGTAAAACCAAACTACACCTAAGCATGGGTACTAGTACATAAGTTATTTTGTTTCATGCAAACACTATGAGGAATAATAAACTACATAGACTTGTGAGTAGAGTATATGATTTCCTTTTGATATGCTCCCATAAAACAAAATGTCAAGATTTCAGCAAGGACATGGACATTGTTGTTTTGATTTGTATGCAACTTAGTTAAGCAGTAAAATGAGAGTTGCATATGTGCTGGATAAATGAATTGCACCAAAGAGATTGTATAGTTACTTTGACTTGCTTGGTTTATATTAATCCTTGAAGTTGTATCTTCACCTCATTGTACATGTATGTATGGTTTATTGTATGCTTACCATGAGAAGTAAAGGTACCCATGATAAGATCATGTGAATTCATGCATTAACATCTCTCATAAATTTAAGATATCCTGAACGAGATATATGGGGGATTGATAAGTAAAAGATAAATATGTACCATAGTTATGATAGGCTTTGTTTAAATAAATATGATTATGGTATTCAAATATTGAATAAAGAATTGATGGTGTGTTATGTTGGT
Organism: Pinus taeda; assembly: GCA_000404065.3. NCBI lineage: Eukaryota > Viridiplantae > Streptophyta > Pinopsida > Pinales > Pinaceae > Pinus > Pinus taeda. The sequence goes on along the minus strand of APFE031331379.1, from coordinate 13,888 downwards.
AAGCATTTTATATTGCTATGAGGATTTGTCTATGATTATTGATTTAGAATGTTATAGTTGCTTTGATTCAAGAGTGATGATGATTAAGACATTGAGGAGTCTCTAATGAAGTCATATGTAGTGTGAACATAAATATTGTTGATGTTTCACTTAGCACCTCTATCATATATACTCTTCAACAAAGAATGTGATTATAAATAATAATGACTAAATTATCATGGAGGAACACTTATTACAATTTGAATAATATCAAATCCCTAGGAAATTGGTGAGGGGTTGACAAATCTAAATTTTTAAATTTATTCAAAGCCAATGCAACCTAACAAACTTACAAATTTTTTTCTTTAAATTTAGTAAAAGTCAATGCAACCTAATAAACTCTTTAATACACTATAGTCTTTGATACACATTAAGACTAAGGATATACTAAGTATATTCCTTGAGAATCAATATAGGCAACACATCCTCATCCACCTTAGGTTGAAATAAGAACCTTCATCAATTTTAACTTCTTAAAGTAATTCCACTATATTCTATTTACATTATTTTATTATTGTCATGCTATCTAAGATGAAATTTTATTCCAAAAAAACTATAAAATAACATAAATATGGAGAAAATTAAATAATTTGCATTATTTAAATTACTAAATTATTAATTTTATAATAAGTATTTTAAATGAAAAATAAATTTATAAAATATTGATAGTAACTCTAAAATTTTATATCTAAATAATATTTTATAACATAGAAAAACATTACTTTTCATCTCCAACAAATAAGGTTTATGTAATCACTTTCATGTGTAAATAATTTTCCATGTACTAACTTCTAGACAGGCAAATTTCCAATGTAGTCAAAGACTCAATAAATTAATATAATAGAAATGATATACTTTTATTATAAGAATCTACAAAGCAAATTTCCAATACTCAATAAATTGCGAAATGGAAATGATATACATTTATTATAAACATCTACTAGCACTCAAAAAGACAGTAGAATTCATGAGACAGTATGTTTATGACTTACAAGTATGAATTCAAGTTTACAAATAGTCTATAAACATTTGTTGAAAAAATGCATGCACCAAGATTCATCATATAATTCCTTACTAATCTTATACATTTATATAAGAAACCACCATAATTTATATGATGGTTAGTTTATAACTAAGCAAATTCCATAGGACAAAATAGATATATACACATTTACAAAAAACATTCAGCATTGGTTAAGAGCCACAATAAGTATACTTTCTATCTAAATTCAATTTTAATAAACAATACATTTTTTATACTCCACTACTTCTGTTACAATACACTACAAAAATTTTAAACCACCCTCCAAGACATTTTGATTTGACTTCACCGAAGGAAAATAATCTTTGAATCTTGAAAACTGCATGAATTGAAACTATTGACTAGTTGCTCCACGATCATCCTTGTACTGCTTCATCACTGCTTTTTTGAAGTCTACACATTTTCAACCATAATTAGTGAATGCCTTAACACTAAGACTTCTAGACTGTTATTAAAAGCCAATTAATTCAATCATCCTGCCATACAATTAGGAATTGCAATTTATTTTAATAAGAGTCACAAGCATTACCTTCTTGATTGCTCCATATGGAGGCTGCAAAGGTATTAAGAGGAGATTCATTATTTGGTTCTGCACAATATAAAAGAGTTTATTGAGTGTGGAAAACAAAACCATAGGAATATAAAATTACAAAGTTCATCTAGATTAAGCTCATGTTTACCTCCCAAAAGGCTTTGAATAGATAGGAGGATAGTACGAACATCATATGCTGAGGACCATTTTTCCTGTAATCAATTCTCGTTACAAATCAATGTATAAAAGGTGACATATTACTTAGCATAGAATATTTAGGCTTGAAAGTTCAGAGAACTTTCTTAAAACTAGAAGGTAAGGGAAGACAATAAACAAATAAAACATACCTTAAGAATGTCCAAGCATATGTTTCCAAGCTTGTCAACATTAGGATGGAAGCAAGGTGTCTCAAATTTCACTACAGGAGGCTTGAAGGGATAATCCTTTGGAAAACTCATAGAAACCTTATATGTCAGACCCTCATAAACAGTGTCTTTTCCTCCATTTATGGTGCCAACCCAAGAGAAAATGTCATTTGCCTCTGGAAAAGCTGAAATTCCAGGTGTACCACTCATCTGAAGATTAAATAACAATTAGAAAATAAAAATTATGTTCTGGATAATAAAATAAAATCACCAAAATATAGCAAAATGAAATAAAAAAAAAAGAAAATTGCAATTTAACTATGAAATTATTATGCATTCTAGATAATCCACAGATTTAAAACAGTTTCCAATAGAATGTATTGTTAATAAATTCCTTCAGTGAAAGTAGTAGATCCAAAAAAAACTAAAAATATATACTCTACATAGAAAGTGAATAGGGCAAACAGCAAACAAAAAATATATGTAATGAATATGGCAAACATGATATAAGAACACTGAGTAAGTCATAATCACAAACAGAAGGATATGTAAAAAAAATAGGAAAAGTACCATTAGTTGCATAAGCTCAGACTGCAACCTGTACACGTACAGAGCATGAAAGTTTTTAGCGTACAAAATAGGTTAAACCAAAATATTCTAAATTACATTAACTTTGTGCAACAAGTAAAGCTTTGTAAATTTCTAAGTAATGCGTGTTAGAAAAAACAAAAATATCCCAACCGTTTTTGGACATCCGTAGCTTTGGACATTATGGACAAAACTGAACTGCGCAGCGATCGAGAGATCGAATAGAAACTGCTAGACTTGAACTGAACTGCGCAGCGATCGAGAGATCGAATAGAAACTGCTAGACTTGAACTGAACTGCGCTGCGATCGAGAGATCGAACCGGTGAGGTCTAAGGATAAATGTGGAGAATATGTGAGGCTTTTTTATATGTATATGAGGAATAGGGTTTAAAGGCCGCAATGTCGGCGTTTGAATTCAACGGTTATGATTTGTGGCGGATTAATCGGCTGCAAAATTCAAGCAAACCCACATCAAAATTTTCACCAACTTGTTGCGCGTGATTATTTGCAACGATAATTGGATAACTTAACGATAATGGACCTCTCATGATACCAACCATCAATATTAATAGAAATTAATATATGAATCCAATATAAACCATCTATATAAGGATAAATTTATTTTATTTTTTAAAATTTAGGTAATTTTTCAAGATTTTTGTGTAATATATGAATCCAATATAAACTCTATATAAGGATTAATTTAATTTATTTTTTTAAAGTTTAGGTAATTTTTTAAGATTGTTGAGTAAATTTGAGTTGTGTAATTTATATAATTGGAATTATTAGTTTAAGTAATATGATATGTATATTATAAATGTTTCAAGGGCATTTAACCAATATATTTATGCATTTAAAAATACATTTTAAATAACAAACAATTTAGATGTCATTAAAAATTCTATCATTGTCATCAAAATCAAAATATTCAATAGCTAAATTGTACCTATAAAAAAAACCTTTATAATGTTGGAAAACATTATGAGGAAAAATGCCAACAAAATGAATTAATGAATATTTTTTTATTTTATGAAATCTTTTTTATTAAGTGATATTAATTTTTCAAAATGAAATAAGATGATTTGAAAATATATATTATGTTTTTAATTTAGTGATATTGATGTTTCAACTTTAATATTCAAGGGTGAGAGAGGTGGTCGGGGTAGCATTGGTGGGGGTAGCATTGGAGGAAACAAAAACAATGGTGGTGGTGTGGTTGTGACGATTATGACAATGAAAACAATGATGAAAATGATGATGTTGCTACTAATGATGATGATGACGGCAATGAAAATAATGACGAGGAGGGGCAAGATGATGACAAAAATGATAATGATGATGAGGAGGAGGAATGATGACAATGATGATGATGATGACAATGAAGATGACAAAGGAGATGATGATGATGGTGGACGTGATGATGACGACGACAACTACGAAAATAATGATGACAATGACGGGGAGGATGATGATGAAAATGATTGTAATGCCCACTCCTTGATCTTATATGTGATGCTTAGATATTAGCCTAGCTTTTGAAAGGTTGATTGCTATGTTAATTTCTTATTAGTGTTGATAGTACATGTATGATGCATGTCCATACTAGTAGCTACATACCCACACATTGCATAAATACTCCTTGATCTTATATGTGATGCTTAGATATTAGCCTAGCTTTTGAAAGATTGATTGCTATGTTAATTTCTTATTAGTGTTGATAGTACGTGTATGATGCATGTCCATACTAGTAGCTACATACCCACACATTGCATAAATACGCAGCTATTTCTATGGTATATTATTGGAACCTAATCGTAAATAGAGCTTATATTAAATTAATATTTATTCTTTAAGCTTTATTAATGATTAACCTATGTAGTTTTATGAATAGTCTTTAAGATTTATTAATGATAAATTGATGTTTTATACTTTTAAGAGTAACCTTATCATTAATTTAATATTAAATTAAATTGGCCCCTCACATAACTTATTGATTTCGACTAGATCATTGAGATTTCTTGGCTATTTTAATGTGTATTAATTATTATTATTTAGGATTTGTTGTCTTGTCTTATCCTATAAGGGGGGCACCCGAGACCCTAGCATTAATAGGGTTAAGTGGACCTTTAAGGTGACAAATGCTTCAGTTGGGGAGGTTTCTATAACTTGGTAGGTAAGCCATTAATGGGGGAGAATATTTTAGAGATTGGTAAAGCATAGATGAATAGGAGGCGGAGAATGGTGGAGAGATTTCAACTTTGGATTTTAGATTTTGGAGTTAGGGGGATAGGGAAAGGATTTGGGTTCTTGTAAGAGTTTTTGTGCTAAGGAGTTGTTACAATTTGTGGAGATTGAGGAAGTTGTCAAACACTAGGTCGTTGACACACACTACAAGATGTGGTTTTTGTGTTTCAACACAAAAGGCTAGGGAACTTACATAGGTTCCATAGGGCTAAGAAGTGAGATAAGATGTTCCTAATTTGGCTAGGTAGAAAATTTACTTAGGTGGTTCAAGAGAATTTTAGGAGGATGACACCTTCATAGTCTAGTTTCACATCTCAACATGGTTCAATGTTGAAGGTATTTTCTAAGTTCATTCTCATGATTTGAACTAAGCTTATGTTGTTATTTAATTTGTGCCTGTAATAGGCTTAATTCATTATTTTATGGTGTCAAACGAAAAAAAAAAATTACATGCATGGAAATGGTAAACGAAAAGGATAAAATAAATGTGTTTTTTGTTTAAATTCTAGGGCATCCTCTATGCTAATAATTACATCTTATGATATTTATTAATATTTCTCTTGTGATATTTTTTATCATAAATCAATTACACAAAGGAGCTCAACAGCAAAACAAAAATTCCATAAGGATCATAAAGAGACAACCAAACAAGAGTTTACCATTGGAAAACCCACATGGGGGGAAACCCAAAAACCTTTCCTTATAGAATCAAGTCAAAACGAGACACATAAAAGTCATAGAGAAACTAATCATCAAGATGACTAGACCAATAGTCCACCAAGAGGCGAGGTAAAACATCCAAAACAATAGTTGGAAAGCTTGTTCAAAGGCTTAGTTGAAGTCTCTTTCTTCCACTTAAATTTTTTGACTTCTCCATAGAAATGCATCATAGAAAATTCATCCCAAGTTTGGTCACACATGGGAGTGGAAAAATATTCTTCTATGTTCGGCCTTCATCTTCTTGAATTCTTCATTTTAAGGGAGAATAACATGCTTGATATGGTGAGATGTGAATTACACCATGAGGGAGATCAAGTGACCTTATATATATAGTTTCTTTAGGGGTGGAATAGGTTCCTCTTTACGGCTGAGTCGAATTGACATGGAGGAGGGTTGACCTGGTCTTCTTGTGGAACCATAAATCAAATTTTCCTTTTGAGAAGGTCATGAAGAACACACCTTCTAATTTTTCTTTTGAGAAATTCATAAATAATAAAAAAAAAATTACAGTATGAAGAACATGCTTTACATAGAAATATATTTATATGAGTACATAAATGATAATAATGATTATGAATACTAACCATAGCTATAAAATTCAACATTTTCTTCAAGGATATACATTTTTATGTACTTTATCCAATATAAATTTGGTTATTGGGATCCAAAATTCTAAGCCCATCGTTGGAGGCCTCGCCCATGGTAGAGAGCCAAAATCCAAAATTTGGTCTGTAAAACTCACCAAAACAAATCCTTAACTGCCCTTAGTCCACTTGTAATATTTCTTAGCTAAAATAAGGGAAGAAACAAAATTTGAGTTAAATGGTCATCATATATAGAAAAACAATTGTAACAAATATGACAATTATCGATACCTATTTATATGTCAATCTTCAATATGGATGGTTACAAATCTATTCTCAAAGATAACCATGCATCATCAATTATCTCAAGAAATAAGTGCTCAAAGCATACTAACATGGAATAATCGACCCCTCAGAAAATTACAAAGATCTAATATGAATGTGGTTGACTAACAAACATAAGCAATTTTTTTTACAAAGATGAAATTCTTAATTCAAATATTGAAGGATATTTTCTCCTCTAAAAGGTTCCACCATTGTTGAGAATGAGATCATTTCATTTCAGAAATTGAGCACTTAGTGTCATTCTAGGGTAATAGACAACTATGTTTCGAGAAATGTAAAATGAGAAACAAGGGAAAGGGTAAGAGAAACAAGTGTGGAGTCATTTGTACTCTCGGAGCCAAAATTTAGTCATTTATGAGATTGTTAGAGTTTCCCATTTGGCTAAAATCCAATGTAGAGATTGGAAGTGTAAATATTTGGAGATGTTTGCAAATGTATTATAGAAATATCAGCTTGAAATAAATTTGTGAGATTATGATATGTCTTAGTTAGAAGTCAAAAAGATTGAACGGTTGACTCTTAGATCATTACTATAAGTTGTGTTGCTATAAGTTATCATTTAGGCCTATGTTCATTATTTCTACAAGCCCTAGCTGAAAATAAACAATGTGCTTAGTAGTGTGAGGCTTCAAATCGATAGAGCAAGGGAAATTAATCCATGAAACACTAGGGGATTTTATATGAAGTGGAGAATACAAGATCATATGCATCGTGGAGTGAGGGTTTGTAGACTTGCCACTATTTTCTATGTTGTAAATGTAGTCACCTATCAAAGATTCTAGCGGAAAATCAAAGGAAGGGTTGTTTACGAAAGGGGATACCAATGTTAGTCATAGACAGAAGGGTTTAAAGGAAGAATAAAAAATCTTTAAATTACCATTGCTTGGATTAGTACAAGGTTTTATTCCAGTATTAGCTTTATCCTTCACCTTTTTCTATGAATTTTTCTGAACATGGTATTGTAGGGTTTGGAAAAAAATGGACTTTTGTTATATCTTGTTCTATTTTGGAATTGGAGAAATAAAATTCATTGGAAATGTTTTGAGTAAGAACTATACCATAGGAGTTATATATAAAGTTGTATTATTCTATGGAGTTAGTATGGAAGTAGAGTGGATTAGCTTTAGCAAACGAGATTGACATAAGATAATAACCTTGATAACCAATCATTGTTTTTTCTATTGGATCATGTTTTGGGCATGTGATGTGGCTAATGTTGTTGTACAACATTCAAATACTTCTTGTACTTGAATTTAAATGTTGTTCTATTGCAAGGGGTGCGTGATTCGTTGCACTTGATACCTTAGATTTGTTTGGTCCGAGTTGTAAATCCTAGCATTAGGAAGGTTTGGTTCCCCATGTTTGTCATAAGCCTTGCTATTCAAGCAAAATTTTATAGTGTAGTAGCGAATGGAATAATATCTTTCATGCATAGGGAGGATGTAGGATGAAGTTGTGAAATGGACCATTTGAATAGGTACGAGGGTGGAAAGTATACTCATATGCCAGCTTAATATTTTTGAGATGTTGAATCTTTGATTAAGAGGGGAATGTGTGAAGTAATCTAAAAATGTGAGATAGTTGGTACCAATTTGATGTTGGAAAATGTGTAACTAGGTTTGGTCTTCATAAGTATAAAATGTATTTTATTATTATTGCAAATTATGAAATGAGCGAGAATTATTATTATTTTGGAGCATGTGTATCATACTAAAGGTCTTTTATTTTATGTGTGAAGCACCCAATGATTGCTTCTAGGGATTTTCCTAAGTCAAGAATTCGAAATTGTCAATCTCATAAATTGAAGTCCCAAATAGGCACATTGTAACTTGCAAAGAAAATTGTTTTTTCATTAAAATTGTCAAAATACACTCGAAGACCAAGTTGGCCTAGAATTTGTCAAGTTGGCCTAAAGAAAGAGACATTTCCACCCTTCAAAACCATATAAATAGAAGAGGACTTGTCCTCCTTGAAGCACACTCATTCACAACTCATTCTAGCAAAGGAAGAGGAAGGAAGAAGCAATGAAGAAGAAGGAATATGAAGGAGATTTGTGTTTGGGTTATCTTCCTCTCACAAGTGCTAAAGAGGACTAGGGTTTCTGCATCATACCTAGGGAATCCATCTACAAGATCATTCTTAGAGAAAAAGAGGAAAAGAGGTCAAGTGAAGATCACCAAGGTTCACTCTCAAGCTCCAAAAGTCAGGGAAAGGTAAGCTAAGGTCAAGGGTGGGCTATAAAATAAGATCAAAATTCCAAGGTGTGGCAACAATAGTTGTAGGGAGGTTGAAATTTTAGATCTATGGTATGAGGCCAAAAAACTTGCAGCAGGAAGTCGAAAAGGTGCTACTCGAAGAGATTTGACTATGTTTGACTAGATCGAATTTGGAACATCATCCAATGAGGTTATTCTTGGTATTGGAGGGTACTCGTCTCAGAATTAAGTTCATGGAATTCACCAATTGAAGAATCTATAAGGAAGAGAAGAAATTTAAGGGTTTTCATCTCAAGAGGAGAGGTTTTGGCCATAACTTGCAACCTATATACTGTGTCATTGTTTTTCTTGTGTTTTGTTAATTGTTTGATGCTTCACACATATAAAAATAAGGAAAAAATATAATAAGTAAAAAGGAATCACAAGAAGTTATCAAGTAAAGAGAATTAATCTTAATCATTTCCATATTGAATTCCCAACATGGTATCAGAGCTAAGGTTGGATAAGGGCATAATGAAGATATCCACTACATTGAAGAAGTTCATTAAGAAGTGTTGAAAGGCAGAAAGATATCTTAAGAAATGCATCAAGGAAGCATATAGCCTCTTATTCTCTACAAAGAAGGAAGTAATCAAGGAAAAGGATAAAGGTCTCTTCTCGACACTCACTAACACATTCCAAGATGAGAGAATTTGGGAAATTGATAGTGATGCAACTAGGCACATGACAAGTTATCACAAACAATTGAAGGCTTTGTCAAAGGTAAAATATTCTGATTTACTGGAACTTGGATATAACAAAATATATCCCGTGAGAGGTATTAGATCAACCTATATAGAGCTCTAAAATGGAAGCAATGTTCACCTCAACAGCATCCTATTTGTTCCAGGTTTGTATAAGAACTTACTTTCCATTTCAAGCCTAGAAGATAAGGGTGATAAAGTATATTTCATTGATCGAAAAGTTGTAGCATGGAGTAGAAACTGAAGAATATAGAATTCTAGAGTAATTGGTATTTGAGAAGGAAGACTTTACAGGTTGATATATCCTCTAGTACAAGATTTGATTCACATTAAAATTAGCCCATGTGAACTATGGAATTGAATATTTGGTCATCTACATTTCAAAATCCTTCCAACTCTAAGTTCCATAGTATAGGGAATACATGAACTCAAAGAACATCATGAAGGAGTATGTAAGGGATGTGTATTAGGTAAGAATACCAAGAGACCATTTGGAAGCAGTGCTTCAAGGTCAAAATAAATATTGGATCTCATTCACTCTAATGGATGTGACCCTATGACTCCTAAATCACTTGAAGGTCATCTATATTATGTCACATTTATAGATGATCATTCAAGAAAGACATAGGTTTACTTAATGGAAACCAAGGACAAAGTACTCACAAAATTTCAAGACTTCAAAGCTAAAGTGGAGAACCTTATAGAAAGAAGGATTAAGATACTGAGATCTGATAATGGAGGAGAGTATACATCCAAGGAGATTATAGCATTTTATAAGGAGTTTGGGATTGAGTTAGAGTTGATAGTCCCATATAATCCTCAACAAAGTGGAGTTGTAGAATGAAATAAATGATCCATTGAAGAAAGTGTAAAGGCGATGTTAAATGATCAATATCTACCAAGATTCTGTGGGGGGAAGCCACAAAGACAATAATATATATTCAAAAATTGAATTCCCCACAGATCCCTCGACAACGAGGACTCTCGAACAAGTATTCACTAGGAAGAAACCTACTGCAAATCATATTTGAATGTTTTGGTGTCCCATATATATTTATATACCAAAGGGAAAAAGGAAGAAGATGGATCCATCAGGTTACAAAATTTGAAGACTTCAAAGCTAAAGTGGAGAACCTTATAGAAAGAAGGATCAAGATACTGAGATCTGATATGGAGGAGAGTATACATCAATGAGTCTTGAGGATCTTACATATCCTTATCCACAAGATATTACCTTTTTATATATGATGAGCCTTTTCCTGGATGACTTCTTCATTTTGTATTCCAATGAGGTTCTCAAGATTTATATCGTTCATGGTTGACTATTAGACATCCTTCATGTTTCCTATCGTGATGTCACAAGCCCTTATGTTATGAACGAGCTCAAGACAAGATAGAGAAGATAGATCTGTTGGAAATAATACTGAGAGGGGGGGGGTGAATCAGTATTATCAAGTCAGTAAAACTTTTCATTTTTCATATTCAGATTCATATACGCGACTTAGGTTAAGGATATCCGCGTATATACGCGACTATGTTAAATGCAACCAGCGTACGTGCAGTAATCTTATGATTCAGTTAACTTATCTTTAATAAATGCATCAGAACATTATTAACCATATTAACAGTAATCATGTGCAGTAAACAGAACATATCATCACACATAAAGAGCACACATGAACACCATGATATAAGGTGGAAACCCAATGTGGGTGAAAACCACCTGCTGCAATTTGTTTCTATCTTCCATCAATAAGAAACTTCTTTTACAATGTACTGGTGCAGTCCTTTACCAGTACGCAGGCTTCTACCTGCAGAAGGCAACTACCTTCTTAGCTCTTGTACTAGCCGTTCCATTTACTAGTACGGAGGCGCTGGCCTACTGAAGGCTCCAACCTTCACTCGTTTTCCAGCTGCTCCTGGAAGGGAGCTACAACCCCCTTGGCTCTTGTACTGGCCAATATGTTTACCAGTATGTAGGTGCCGGCCTACAATCATCCACGGACCATGTTTCATCAATTTTCAAACTGGATCCATAAAATAATCACCATTGCAATACAATCAATCTCTGAAATACTGAAACCCTGTCACAGAACACAACCAGAGCCCACAACTCTGCAACAACCACTAGAATCAATAGCAACCTGAAACACCAAATCTCATAATGTATACGCTACTTGGACGAACCCAACCCGTGTGTATATGCACTTTTACCAAGGACAACCCGCGTACATATCTGCAAATTCAACCTCATAACTTTGCAGCTACTTCAGACATCAGAACATACCCAAATCATAACATTCATAAACATGCGTCAATAGATGTAGTCTATCCATACTCAACCCATATAATCTTTCCAAGCCTTCAGATCCCAATCCATCATTCATCATCCTTCACATGAGTGCCTCCTTGGTTCAAATCAAGCAAGACATCACCAAACCATAACCAACATCTGGATCTCACACTTTATCAGATCTACATTACTTGCTCACACTTGCACACTAACTTGGCCTAATGATCTTCTCCTTATATAGGTTTAGGCTTCTCTCAATACCATGGTCCAAAACCATGTAGAAACAATACCATGAACCCAATACCAGGGATCAACCCATCTGACGAGGTACCATGGTCCAAAACCATAGGTTCAAGTTCCAAGGACTAACCGCCACGGACCAAAGGTAAGTTTTCCAACATATATGCGCCTTTCATTTTGTGCACTTGCGTGTGTACGTATACGCGCCTTTTTCTCTGATTACCCGCGTATATACGCACTTTCATCACGGTCAACCTGCGTATATCTCTCTTTTGATGTACTGCTCTAGACTGCCATCATATTAAGTTGTCATCACCTGTATCAAACCTCTGAGTGAGTTGCCATCAAGGACAACACCTGAATCATAATGCCAACAATCTCCCCCTTTGGACTTGATGGCAACCACCACACCAAGTCACTCTCCCCCTTTGACATCAAGGGCAAAGGGTGGACCAAGATATTCTCTTCCTTGGTATACCTTTTGTTGTCCATACTCCCCCTGAGTACATGCTGAAGATTCTGATTAAGCTCCCCCTTTGTATCTGCCAAGGTGTACCAATTTGTCCATGCTCCCCCTAACTGTAGGCAAGATCTGCAAAAAGATGTTCTACAAGAAGAACATGACTCTATTATGAATGACCTTTCTATCACCAAAGACTCATACATACATCCATCCCATGCATATTGGGGTATCAAAATACATCATATGACTCACAAGACCATGATAGTTAACAGCAGCTATCATACACCATATGATCTTCATTATAAGCATCTAGCATCCAGATCTGTAACCTATAATCCATTCTTTTGATCAAACATCAAGATGTATCATAAGCATCATCACCAAGAACTTCTAACCATAATGCCAACAATGCATTATTTGAAATATATGCTCCCCCTGAACCTGTGCCATGTCATCATCAAAACAGTGACTGAACCATATCAGACTTCTGTACTGCTGCTTTCTTTCAGAACATCATATACGCGATTCTGCAGCATCTAACTCGCATATATACACAACTTGTCTTCATGAAACCCGCGTATGAGATTTAGAACACTGATGTTCCATACTTCCAGCTACCTCTGAATCTGTCATGTCTGTGTACTCTACTATGTCACATCTTTCTGGCTGTACTTCCTTCTTCTTCCATATCTTCAAGCGTGATGATGTTTTCTCCTTTTGATATGGTGTCCACAATCTTCTCTTGCATTCCTTTGCTATGTGTCCAAGTTTGTAACATGCATAACATCTTACATGTCTCATATTCCTTTTATAGCAATCAACAGCTTTGTGACCAAACATATTGCAAGCAAAGCAATATCCATTAAAGTACCTGGAATGTGATGATCTTTCATGATGGTCTTGAAACCTTCTTCTTCTATGTCCGGCTGCAACATGCCCATGGTTATGACATACATACCATTCAACATTATTCAGAGTAAAATATTTTCTTTGAAGGACTTCTTTCCTTGCTTGGTGATGAGATTGACCTTCCATCTCCTTGTTGAGCATTTCAGATTTTGCATTAGAGTCCCTTGTCTTATTTTGTGAACTAGATTCACCTTCAATAGATTCATGAAAACCAAGACCATTTTTGATAGTAGGAGACCGTTGACTACTTAGAATATCATCCAAAATCTTAGTACTATCTTGAAATCGCAATAGTTTATCCTTTTCTGCTAATTTACTTTTCAAGATATTTACCTCAACCTTATGTTGTTCTTCCTTTTCCAAACCTTGCTTCTTCAAGGTTTCTTCACACTTTCTTCCTTCTTCCACTTGTTGCCTTAGTTTGAGAATCTCATTTTCTTGCTCTTCATTCAGCACTTGCAACATTTGACGAACTCTGAAGGCACATTCTAGTTGTACTTTTAAGCTGATAATTTCTTCTTTGAGAGAACTCTCCCTTTTGCTAGGTAGGTCTTGTTGATCTAT
>APFE031331372.1:0-81851 GCA_000404065.3 Pinus taeda | reverse complement strand
GTTAATGATTTTGGTTATCGCTTATATGATTATGAAAATCACAAAATCATTAGGAGCAAAGATGTAATATTCAATGAAAAGGTCTTGTATAAGAATCAGTTGCAGGAAAAGAAACAGTGAAAAGAAAACAAGGAATACACAGTTCTTGATGAAATCACTGAAAAAGTAAAGGTGCCTGAAAATAATAATAATCAACAACCACAACAGCAACAACCACCACAACAGCAACAGGCACCCCAAACACCTGGAAGCAGTGTTAGAAGATCTACCAAGATAAGTAGACCCCCTGAACGATACTCTCCTTCATTATATTATTTATTGTTAACTGATTCCGGTGAACTCGAATGTTATGAAGAAGCAATGCAGGTTGAAAGCAGGAAAAACTGGGAGGTAGCCATGGAAGAAGAGATGGACTCCTTAATGTATAACCAAACTTGGGACTTGGTCAGGTTGCCTGCAAGTAAAACTACATTGCAGAATAAATGGGTTTACAGGCTGAAGGAAGAAGATGGAGGAAAACAGAGGTACAAAGCTAGACTTGTGGTGAAGGGGTTTGTACAAAAGAAAGGTATTGATTTTGATGAAATATTTCTCCTGTTGTTAAAATGACTTCAATCCGAACTATTTTGAGTCTTGTAGCAGCTGAAGATTTGCATCTTGAGCAGTTAGATGTAAAGACAGCCTTTCTCCAAGGGGATTTGGAGGAAGAGATATATATGCAGCAGCCACAAGGATATGAAGTGAAAGGGAAGGAGAAACTTGTGTGCAGGTTGAAGAAGAGCTTGTATGGCTTAAAACAGGCTCCAAGCCAGTGGTATCTAAAATTTGATAAGTTTATGTCTGAACAAGGTTATACTAGATGTCACTCTGATCATTATGTTTATCTGAAAAATCAAAATGATGGCAGCTATATTATATTGTTATTGTATGTAGATGACATGCTTGTTGCAGGATCTAACATACAGGAACTAAATGTACTCAAAATAAAACTGGCAAATTCATTTGCAATGAAGGATTTGGGAGCTGCAAAACAAATCCTTGGCATGAGAATAACTAGAGACAGGAAAAATCATAAATTAACATTGTCTCAGAATGAGTACATACAAAAGGTGTTGAAAAGATTTAACATGCACAATGCAAAACCAGTTAGTACACCTTTTGCTAGCCATTTCAAACTTAGCAAGGAAATGTGCCAAAAGACCCAAGAAGACATGGATTATATGTTTAAAGTTCCATATGCATCAGCAGTTGGAAGCTTAATGTATGCAATGGTCTGCACAAGGCCTGATATTGCACATGCAGTGGGAGTTGTAAGCAGGTACATGAACAATCCAGGAAAGGAACATTGGATGGCAGTGAAATGGATTCTAAGATATTTGAAAGGTACCACAGATCAAGCATTATGCTTTGGTGGTTCAAACATTTCTCTACAGGGATATGTTGATGCAGATATGGCAGGTGACAGAGATAACAGGAGGAGCACTACAGGATATGTATTCACTGTTGGTGGAACAGCTGTCAGTTGGGTTTCTAAAATCCAAAGTGTTGTTGCACTTTCAACAACAGAAGCAGAGTATGTTGCTGCTACAGAGGCAAGTAAAGAAATGATTTGGTTACAAAGGTTTATGGGTGAATTGGGTAAGGAGCATGATAAGGGCACGTTATACAGTGATAGCCAAAGTGCCATTCATTTTGCAAAGAACTCAGCATTTCATTCCAGGACTAAACACATACAGCTCAAGTACCATTTCATACGATCAGTGTTGGAAGATGGACAGTTGAAGCTGGAAAAGATACACACTAGCCAGAATCCTGCAGATATGCTAACAAAAGTTGTAACCGGGGAGAAACTGAGAACATGCTCAGTTTCAATTGGTCTTCAAGGATGACGATGAAGATGAGAAACAGCCAGGTCCAAGAGAGGAGTCATTGTCCAGCAAATGAAGCAGCGATGGAGTTACTACAATCATTCTCCAAGTGGGAGATTGTTGTGTGTGGAGCATGATTGTTCAGAGGTCTTTGTTTCAGCCAGATGTCTACCCCAAGAAGTTTTGTACACCCCTCCACGCGGGGGGGTGCGGGGGGGACTTGTTCCGTCCAGGGGGGCCGATCCCCCCTGACTGGGGGGTCCGGGGGCTAGCAGTCCCCCGGCGGGGACTTGGGGGCAGCGCCCCCGAAGCTAAAAACAGATGTAAATTTGCCTTGTAAATTATGTAATTTCTAGTCAATCTGGGCTGTTCATTAGGCGATGATCTGACGGTAGAACTTATGTTTAGTTTAGGGTTTTTTTCCCTAGAAGGCAACCCCTCTCTTTGCATGAGGGCATTGTATTTGAGGCCGTGAGATAGATGTGTATTCTGTGTGTGAGCGAGAAACGGAGAGGTGAGACTATGAGAGAAGACAGAGGATATTACAGCGGATTTGCTGTAGGTTGCGTCTCTTCATTTTGCTGGATAATAGAAAGGAAGGACTGGCTGTTCGAGGTGGACATAGCCTAAACTGGGTGAACCACGTATATCTGTGTCTCTCTTGTTTTGTGCATTTTCTGTGTTTAGATTTCTGCAATATTTTATGTGTTCCATTGCTCCGTAATATATATAATTTTCTAACATGCAGGGTGTTCATAACTAGAGGCTAGAGGTTTCTTCAAACAATTTTAAGAAAAGTGACTATTTTCATGACACTACTTTCCTTTAAAGAGGATTTGTTCACTATCCAATATTTGTTTGTGTTTCCAATATCCCAGGGTTAAGTTAACTTTTGTTGGGAGCCCTTTCTCTAGGTCCACCTCCACACATATATTTGCATAGGAAAACTATGACCTACTTGGTTTATCTATATCTATATATTTTCCAACCCCATTGCCAATTGCGTTAAGGAAACCATCACCCCAACATGACAGAGGGAGGCGAGAGAGCTTCACCCAGGCAAGAATTGTTGTTGGTACATCTTCATCTATGTTGAAGTTAGGTGTCCACTTATTCAAATACATCCCTCGAGACCCAAGAAAATAGGGATGATTATGAAATATCACATCTCTATTCTTACATAGCTCAAACAAGAATGTGGAAAACCCATTTCCTTCTGTGAATATTGCAATGTTACCTTTCATCTTAGGCTTCTAAGAGCTCTTACTGAATGCCTTGATCAATATCAGGAAGGGCGAAATGCGCAAAAATTTCCCTATCAGCACTCATTATGAGTAAGCCAACGTGGTGCGCTTAGCCCCAATTGGGAGAGTAATGTCTCAAACTTCCTCGCTTTTTTTCACAAATTTGGGCGGATTCGAGACAGATTTTCGATGCTTGGGCAGAGAGGCCACTAAATCCTGGAAGGTCGCTGCCTCATATTCCACAGAATGGGGGACGGGAGGGGTATGGACCCCCTCCACATACACTATCAGCTAAGGTTTCAGCAGACGATTAAAGGGGGTTTATTATTGATAAGAAAATCTTTTATTTTAACTGTGTAATTAGCGAGAATAACTTAAAATTTTAAGTAATCAATATATTCATTAAGTGCGTGAATAAAAATATAAAGTAGTTTGAAAAAGTTTCCATATTAATCTTATTAATTGGAATCATATCATAATTAAAAAAAAATTGTTCAAAGTAGCTTCATTAATTATATCTTTACTTATTAATTTTCAAATTGGTGATATTACATTGGGATTTGATACTATCAATCACTAAAGAAATAGGAAGTTGGATTTTGATCCATTTTAGCTATGAAGATAATAAATTAATCATTAACTTTCATCATGAATTGAAATTTTAAATTATTTAACAATATCAACGTGATTAACACCTAAAATCAACGATGAAAAGGTCTTCACTCCATAAAATTAAAATAATAATAAATTGTGAAATATTCACTCCATGACATTAAACTATATAGATAACCTTCATCAACTAGGAAGTGTAATACCTTTTTATCATGACTAAACATCTACCTAGATCCATATTAACCTTGGATCTATCAAGTTCCAAGAGGGAAAAAATCTCTTGAGGTGCAAACCTCTTTTTTTAGTGTAAAATTTCAGGAAAACTTTGCACCTCGAGAGATTGGATCGCTCTCAACACTTATAGATTTGGGATTAAGATTGATCTAGTATGGTTATATATATATATATATATATATATATATATATATATATATATATATATATATATATATATATATATTAATATGTTCTTTTGCTCTTTCTTATTCACCTTTTGTCTATCACAACTCCAAACATACACATTATCTCTTTCTCTTCCTCTCTCTTTCTCTCCCCCTCTCTCTCTTCCCCTTCTCTCTCTCTCTTCATCTCTCCCTTATCAATCCCTCTCTCTCTCCACCTTTCTCCCTATAGGTCTTTCTTCTCCCCTCCCTCTCTCTCCTCCTCCAACTCTGTCTCTCTCCAAAACTATTTCTCTCTCTTCTTATCTCTATTGATTCCCCTCTATCTTCCTTTGTATATCTGTCATTCTCTACCACTTCCCCCTATCCCTCCCCCCCATCACTCTCTCTCTCTCTCTTCCCTCTAACTCTATCACCAACTCCCTCACTCTCTCCTTATCTCTCTCCCATCCTTCTGTGTGTCTCCCTGTCTTTTTCTTCCCCTTCTCTCCCTATCTCTCTCCTCTCCTCTCTCTTCTCTCCTCTCTCCCCCACTCTCTCCCCATATCCCCATTTTCACTCCCTCTCTTTCTCCACGTCTATCTCTCTATGTATTTGTTCTTTCCTAACTCTCTCCCCCCCTCCAACTACATCTATCTCTCTCTCCCTCTCTCCTTTTCTCTCTCCCCTCCACTTTGTCTTCCATCCTCTCTCTCCCTCACTCTCCCACTACCCTCTCTCTCTGCCCTCAAGTTTTGTCACTATCCGCCTCCCTCTCGCTCTTCCTCACTCCCTCTCTGCCTCCCCCTGTCTCTTAAATTTCATTCCATGATATTGTGTTTAAGAAAGTATCTAAACTAAAAAACTCAATTGGTTGTAAAATATTAAACCTATATTTTGGATCAACCATATAATAGAAAATATAATAATGAAAAATTTAAAACAATCATGCACTATCTTTTCTCTATTATAGTAAGTCGCTTTGTTTGGTCTCATCCATTGGATCCTTATTTAAGATGGATCTATGTTGGTTCTTAGTAATATTATTTATAGAATATACATTTCACATCTTTATATATAAATTATTCTCATTTTTAGCTTTATTGAAACTTTGATTTAATTTCTATGAGAATACTTTTAGTAGTCATGAGGTTAGAGGGTTTAGCTATATCTTAAAAGTAATGATAACCTTTTTCCTTTTAGATTTGATTAATAAAATGCTATAAATTAAATTAAATTAAAATATTTATAGAATATTTTGATTGTGAAATAAATTATGTTTTTCGAGCATGTCATATTGATAAGCCATGGATTGTAACAAAACCTATTTACATGTTAATAATATCCATGGTAAAGTGGGGGTAAATATACATGGTTAAGAATCATGCCATATTGTTATAAAATATTTTGATTGTGAAATAAGTTATGAGTTTTTGGCATGTGGTATTCATAAACCATGGTATTGGCTCATCTTATGGTAACAAAGTCTATTCACAAGTTAATAACAAAATCCAAATATAAGAATTTGACTTTAACTTTAACTTTTTATTATTAATTGAGCTTAAGGTTTCGGGGTTTATATTACTTTTAACTTTTTATTTATTACTTTTAACTTCTTTTTTGTTGCTTTTGATGTTTTATTTTTAATTTTTTTATTTAGCCAATATATAAATTTCAAATATTAAACATTTAGGCCTACACATATACCCTTATGTTGGGCTGACATTGATATTAGATTAAATTTGTTAAATATTAAATGTTGAACATTTACGCTTTATATCTACCCCATATTGGTTTGTAAAGAGCCTCTAGGCGCAATAAATGTTTATTCATTTTATATGTATTTCCAAGAACAAATTCATGTATTAATAATTTATAAAAATGTAATAAACGTTATAGGAACATTATTAATATCTTAAAAATAAAGGCATTGTCTAACTAATAGATGAAATTACTTTTCAGCCTAAACCCATAATATTATTTCTAATGAAATTGTGATTTCATATTGTTTAAAATATACTTTCAAATATATAAATGAATTCAACATTCATTCCCACCTACAAACCGTGAGAATGGCCAACTTTGTTCATGTGCGAAGAGAAGCCAATATGTTAGCTGATCATCTGGCGAATGAAGGAGTGTTTTGCAAGGAAAATTACAATAGGTATGCTTGGGATTCGACACCCTTGGGGAAATTGTGTGAGCATTATCAAAGATATGTGGCCAAAGACATGGAAAACTTAAAAACTATTAGGAATGAACAAGAAGGAAGACTAGTGGAAGAAGGAGAGTGAAAGCGTAAGTCATTCTTATCGTTGATCTACCAAAAAAGAAGAAGGAAAATGCTCAAAACAAAGCTTTCTACAGGGGAGAGGCACTTGGTAAATAACAAGCCCCTTAGTAGGTCGCCGGCCACAGGTCTTGACAGCGTTCGTCATCGAATGCCCATCGGTTGGAAAAGTAATTGAAGGTTAACTACTTAATTGGACCCGAAGTTTTTTAGATTAGCAGTTTATCATCTTCATCGGGTCCGAAAAGAAGGTAAAGGTCGTACAGGTTTCCATTCCGATATCTCAGAGGAACATCAAATCAACAAGGGCTTCATCATGTGGTTTTCGGGTTCCAAAAGTGATTGGAGCTTAAGTTTCAAACCGAGTAAAAGGGGTGCATGTTGTTGAGACGAGAGTGTTCGTGACCATGGGATCTCACGGGATCTTGATCGAAAGGACATCAGGTTTTAACATAGGAGGAGGCTAGGTCCAAAATCAAACTCGAAGTTTTACACTTTGATTGTTTATTTACCTTGTCGGATCTATAAAGCTGATGAAGACCGAGCTCACCTTTGATGCGAATTTTGTCGAATCACTTGGGTCTCATAGATTGGCCATCCGGTTAGCTCATGGATGGTGACTTAAAGTGTAAGCCTCAGGTTGAGGGTTGACGGTGTATTTCGGGTTGTGTAGTTGGTTACTCTTCATAGGGTCAGCCATTGATGGTCCTTTCATTTGTAAATCCATGTAATATATGTAAACTTTCTTGAGGTTAATAGAAGGCTCCACTCTTATTTGACCAAAAAAAATCAACATCCTGAAAAACCCAAAAAACTTGATCGTTACAAATTAAATGACTTAAGTTTATGAGTTTTAAAACAAATTACTAAATTTTAAATACAATTGAGTAAAAACATACTTAAAAAAAATCATTTTTCTATTAATTAACCACAAGTAAAATAAATAATAACTAAATAACTAAATAAATAAAACATGAAAACAACACATAAACAAAATAAATTTCTTAAAATCTTTACGGTAAATTTATTATTATTATTATTTTAGAAAGTATAATAAAATATATTTATTATTTATTTAAAAATAAAATATAACATCGAAATAATGATCATAAAGACTCATAACTCTTCAATATTAATTCCAAATGATTCATAAAAATTCATCACCCTTAAATATTAATTCGAAATGTTTTTAGTGTGAAAAGGAAGAAAATATGCAATCCATAATACCCATCCTCTTAATATTAAATTCATATGTTATAGTTTGGAAAAATGTTCATTTCATTATAATGTGAACTTGTTAGTTTCTTTTCTTACGTGAAAACATTTTATTTAATTTTATTTAAAAGAAATTATTAAATTACATTTTATCAACACAAATAATTCATTAATTAACTTTGGCAAAATCTATATTCATCAGCTTGATATATTTTTTCCATTTTAATAAAACTTTATCCATTTTCCTATTAGCTTCAATTAAAAAAATGTTATAACTTAAATTAAAATAAAATATTTTTAATGTGAAATAAGTTATGGTTTTTGGGCCTATGGTATTGACCCATGGTATTGTAACAAATCCTATTTACAAGTTAATAATATCCATTGTAAAGTGCGGGTGAATATATTGATGGTTAAGAATCTTTGTCATATTGACATAAAATATTTTGATTGCGCAATAAGTTATGATTTTTTGGCATGTGGTATTAATAAACCATGGTATTAGCCCGTGCTATTGTAACAAAGCCTATTCACAAGTTCACAATATCAAGGACAAAGTGGGGGTGAATATCCATGATTAAGAATTCTGTCATATTGTTATAAAATATTTTGATTGTGAAATAAGTTATGTTTTTTGGGCATGTGGTATTGATAAGCGATGACATTGGCCCATGGTATTGTAACAAAGTCTATTTACAAGTTAATAATATCCATGGTAAAGTGGGTATGAATATCCATGGTTAAGAATATTTTCTTATTGTTATAAAATATTTTGATCGTAAAATAAGATATGTTTTTTGGGCATGTGGTAGTGATAAGCCATTGTAACAAAGCCTATTCACAAGTTCACAATATCAAGGACAAAGTGGGGGTGAATATCCATGATTAAGAATTCTGTCATATTGTTATTAAATATTTTGATTGTGAAATAAGTTATGTTTTTTGGGCATGTGGTATTGATAAGCCATGACATTGGCCCATGGTATTGTAACAAAGTCTATTTACAAGTTAATAATATCCATGGTAAAGTGGGTATGAATATCCATGGTTAAGAATATTTTCTTATTGTTATAAAATATTTTGATCGTAAAATAAGATATGTTTTTTGGGCATGTGGTAGTGATAAGCCATGGTATTGGCCAAGGTATTATAACAGAGACAATTTTTTACAAATTATTAATATCCATTATAAAGTGGGGTTGAATATCCATGGTTAAGAATCTTGTCATATTGTTATAAAATATTTTGGTTATGAAATAAATTATGGTTTTTGGGTTTGTGGTATTAATAAAGCATGGTATTGGCTCATGGTATTGTAACAAAACCTACTCACAAGTTAATCACAAAATAAAAATATAACAAATTGAATTTTATTATTTTTATTACTTTAACTTTTTAGCATGGTATTGCCTCATGATATTGTAACAAAACCTACTCCCAAGTTAATCACAAAATAAAAATATAACAAATTGAATTTTATTATTTTTATTACTTTCACTTTTTATTATTAACTGAGCCAACATTTGCACTCATCCCAATCACTTTTGACTTCTTATTATTATTAATTTCTAATTAAGCCGATACTTAGAATTGTTTATATACTTACATTACACATATACATCTAGTCTATACTTGGCTATAGAGCACCTCTCACCGCAATTATTAATTTTATACATTTTTTATTTAACAGGTTTTCCTTGCTCTTTAATATTAGTATTATTATTTATTTTATTCAATTAATATTCTAGAATTTCCTGGCTAATTTGAATATTATTTTGATCTAACTATACATTAACATTCATCTTAAAACTAAATTTTTTTATTATCTATTTATGCCTAATGGCTCGTCTTGTTTTTTCATCCTTGTCTTGAAAATGAACCACAATAGCTTCATTGACTCAAAATCCAAAATGTAATTATTCCAAAATACATTTATGATATACAATATGGAAAAAGTTTTGAAATCACCAAATATAAAATAAACATAAAAGAATATATATATATATATATATATATAATTTTTATTTTTAATTGGGCTAAAACATTTGGAAAGTATTATAAGTAATAATATCAATATATATATATATATATAAATTTGAAATTATATATATAAAAAGATTGAACATCCAATATCCAATATTATCTTTCTTTCTCTTTTGTTGGTTTATAATTCAAATAGGAAGTCTGTGTTCTACTTAGAATTCTTGAGAACATGGTCAAAGCCACAACACGAAATTAGTAATAGTGATCTATTACAAAATGGTGCACTAAAGTAAATTGTTAAAGCACAAACTGTCCTTCCCTACAAGTCCTTATTCGTTTAATTAAGTCCGTTTTGTTACTTCACGATGATGATCACGATGTCGAGAGCGCTAAAAGTTCCACAAGTACACGAACTCAATGGATATCGTCTGCCCTTCATTCACTTAAGGTAAACATGCATAGGTAAAGGCACTTGCTGAGCCCACATTATCTTATTTAGTTATTTTAGAATGATTGAACTGTTTGTAATTGAAAAAAAGAATTTGTAAGCAAATTGCAATTTACTTATTTTCTTAATAAGAATGATGAAATCTTAGAGGAAATAACACCAATTGGTTAAGGCATAGTATTGTAAATGCTATCTAAACCTTTATATATTTCTATATATCAAAATTCTATAATTTTTTATATTTTTATTCTCTTTTTTCTTTTTATCTTTTATTTTTACAATCTACTAATAAAAAATATTTATTAAAATTAATGGTATATTGTAGGGGCACAACAATAACAATAGTAGGTTTCTATGGGGCACAATAATAACAACATGGGGACTATATGGGCACAATAATACAATAAGGGGGTTGCACTAATAACAATAAGGAAGGGGGTTGCACTAATAACAAGAAGGGGTTACACCAGTAGTATAGGGACCTAACATGTTGTTACCCATGTCCTTGTCTAGATGTATTATACCTCTTTTGTGGTGCCACATTTTATTTCTTGTATGCATTTTTAGGCCTTTCTCTTTTCAGCTGCCATTTACCTTTACCTTTATCCTTATCCTTCCCTTTCCATCCTTACTGAGATTCATTCTTACGCTTTGACTATTCATAGCAATGCTTCAATTTCCTAATAACTTCCTCAAGTGATTGAGGCTCATCATACTCAATCTGATCTTTAAACACTAACAACAATCCATTGACAAATTGCTGAACTTTAGAATTCTCATATTTAAGATACAATATGTACCTCAATAGCTCCATGAACTTGGTTGTGTACTCTTCATTTGTCATTGATGCCATCTTTAGCTCATATAATTATTTGGCCTTACCATCGGAGTACTTTCTGATAAGTATTTATTCCTAAAACACCTTTTGAACTCTCTTCATCCTAATCTGAAATACAAGAAATTTCACAATTCCACATAATACATCCATTCGCATTCGTTGTTGGATTCACCCAATCTTGGTCTCGCACTGTTATCTTGCATCTTTCAAAATTCAAAAACGTGAACCACATGAAAAATCTCCCTTCAAAATTCAAAAATGTGAACCACATGCGAAATCTCCTCATGAGTCGTTGAATAAACGTGATGATAGAATGCAGAATTAGGTATTGAAATATATGTTTACACCTTTGGCAAGAAATTTCTTAGGCTAAAATTTATGTTTTTTATTTAAAAATAATTCGAAAGAGTTGTTCTTATTTTTCCTCAACCTCCTTTGAAAGCATATTTTTTACCATTTCTTTTATCAAATTGCTGATATCATTGGATTTCACATTGTATATACAAATATTGTTTTGGTTCAAGTAAATAATTGACTAAAAAGACAATACTATATTATAAATAAAATCATGACATAGTTTGAACACGCTGAACTAGCTTCTATGAATAGGAGTTCAAATATGTGCAACTATTTAAAAAATATATATATAGCTTAAAGAGGAATTCATAAATAGGAATGCATGGTTTTAAAATTTGGAACATTGAGATGATGCGTAGAAGTGTAGATATATTATGAGTTCCAAATACACAATAGGAATCGTTGAACATAGGACTAGATCGTAGAAAATAATGTTTAAAATAGAAAAAGCTTTGATTAGTAAGTATATAGGATCGAAATTGGTATGTAGAACATAGGCCTAGATCGTAGAAAATAATGTTTAAAATAGAAAAAGCTTTGATTAATAAGTACATAGGATCGAAATTGGTATGTAGAAACATAACTATACTATTATGGCCACAATCATGTTAAATATGGTCTATTTGTGGATTCATATCCTTATTTTTTTTCGAGTTGAATAATGGTGTTGATTGTTGTATATCAACAATTTTTAGTGTGGTTATGTTAGTTGACGACTAATGTGTTTGGAGTGGATTACTAGACCATGGTTGATTATGGCTTAATATAGTTAAATATGGTCATTTTATGGTTGACAAGGGTTTATCATAATTGGTAATCATTGAGCATGGTTGACCATATTAATGACGGTTGAAGAAGGCCAACTATGGTTGTTGATGATTTGCCATGATTGACAAGAGGTGTCCACGGGTGGCAAGAGTTGACCATAGTTAACTATCGTTAAACATAGTTCAACATAGATGATTATGGTAATCATAGTTGACCATTATTGAGTTATTTTGACAATGGTTGAACGTGGTTGACTATGGTTCAAGTTGTTGGTCATCTTTGACCATGTTGAGCATAGTTGACCATGGTTTAACTTGTTTGAACATAATTAACTATAGTCAACTATGGATGATTATGGTACTCATGGTTTACCATTAATGAGCTCGTTTGACAATGGTTGAACATGGTTGACTATGGTTAAACTTGTCGACCATCTTTAACTATGTTGAGCATATTTGACCATAGTCGAGCTTGTTTGGACATGGTTAACTATACTCAACTATACTTTACTATGAGTGGGCATGGTTGACCATGATTGTGAACATTTATCTATGGATGAATATTGATGATCATGTTGAGCTTGGCTGGCCATGGTGACCATGAATAACCATAGTTGATTACGATAGACAAGGGTGACCATCATTGACCATTATTGAGCTGCTTTGACAATGGTTGAATATGATTGACTATGGTTGAACTTTTTGAACATGTTTGACCATGGTGACCATGGTCGATAAGGGTTGACCAAGGTTGACCATATGGAAACCATAGTTGATTATCATTAACTATGTTTCCCATGGTTGACCATATCTAAGCATAGTTTGATAATGTTCACTAGGGTTGAACATGGTAGACCATGGTTGACAAATTGTCTATGGTTGACTATGGTTAACCATGGATGGACATGTTTGAGAGTGGTTTTGTTTTGTTGCATTCTGACATCAATATTCTTTTGTCCAATTACAACATCACTTTTTGTTCCTCAACATACAAGATTGATTTTTGTTCATCACATTGTAACATCAATTTTTATTTGTCCCATTATGACATTTCTTTTTGTTGACCACATTGCAAAAGTTATTTTAGTTTGTCACATTACAATGTTGATTTATTTCTCTAGACTACAACATCATTTTGTATTTATTGCCTTGCTATGTCATTTTTTGTTCATCACATAGTCACATTCATTTTTGTCCTTCATTGTTTGTCACATTGCAATGTTCTTTTTGTCAAAAAGTGATATGGATTTTTGTTCATGTAATATTGATTTTTGTTTAGCAAAAAACATTATGGATTTATGTTCCTCACATTGAGATGTTTTTTGTTGTTGTGTTACAATGTCGTTTTTTTTTAATACAGTGCAATGCCAATTTTGCTAACATCAATATTAGTCCATAAGAGGTGATGTATTTGTATTCTTGTGACATTACAATATCTTTTTTCATTCTTCACAATGCAACACTCACTTTTTTTCCCATAAGGTGTCTATTTTTCTTCTTCATAGTGAGGCATTGATTTTATGTTCACCACATTATTTTTTTTCTCATACCAATGTTATGTGATTTCTTTTGTCACATTGTGACATTTTCCTTCATCACATTGCTCAAATTTCTATGCCATTTCTTACTCATCATATTGTGACGTTGGCTTTTGTTTGTCACATTGTGATGTTGATTGTTTGTTAACCATATTGAAATGATAATTTTAGTATGTCACATTATGATATTTATTTAGTTCATAGAATTGGAATGCCATTTTTCTATTCATCACATTGCAATGTCATCTTCTATTTGTCACACTATGATGTTAGTTTGTCTTCACCACATTGAATGTTGATTTTTTTGTCATATATGATGCCAATTTCATTTGTCACATTGAGATATCAATTTCTTATTTATTACATTGTGTTGTTCATAATGTCATCTATGTTTATTGTTGACTAAGTTTGACCATTGTTTTAAAGGTGGAAAATGAGATTGATTAGCATATATCAACCACATTTTCTAATGTGATTGTGACATAGGGTTTTGTTTAATGTCCTAAAATGTTGAGTTATGTTCATATTAGCAATGTTTTGGTTGCGTTCATCGTATCATAACATCCTAATTCTCAACTAATTGCATTTGCATTTTTTGTTTGATACATTGCAATAGTGGGTTATGTTTATGAGACTTCATGGTTGGTTTATGTTCAATATGTTGTGAAAAGGAATCTTTTATGAAGTTACTTGAAAGTAATTCTAATGAAGTTTCACATTTGTTGTGACAATGGAATATTTTAATCAGCATGACATACTATAGGGAATGAAACTTTTTCATGATGTGACATGACATCACAAAAACATTTCTTTCATGAGTAAAAAAGT
This sequence comes from Pinus taeda, assembly GCA_000404065.3. Classification (NCBI taxonomy): domain Eukaryota; kingdom Viridiplantae; phylum Streptophyta; class Pinopsida; order Pinales; family Pinaceae; genus Pinus; species Pinus taeda. The sequence continues at coordinate 67,483 of APFE031331372.1, read as the reverse complement.
ATATTTTCATGTGATGATTTTTTTTCTTGAATGATCTATCACACTTGAATACTACTTGAATGAAATTTGTAAATGCTATTATATATCTATTCTAAGGACATTTAAATACACTGCACATGAATCATAGAATGTAAACATTAAACTATGATACAAACTATGAGCATAGTTATAAATAACAACATAGAAAATTTTAATTTTTTTATTATTAATACATTCATCAATGATATTGATTTATTTATCAATAACAATTAATATATTGGTGAACTCATAAACTTATAAATGCAATTATATATATATATATATATATATATATATATATATATATATATATATAATAAAAATGTATTACTAAATATACAAATATTATTATGTTACTATGACTATCATCAAACATAAAAATTTTGGCCCTTGTATATGCAGGGGATCCTATATTTGAGCACCAAATTAGTATCTTTGTAGAATTGAATTAGGATACTTTTAATTTTTTCCTTGGAAAAAGAAAATAATTTTATTATCAATTGAAGTAAAATTTAATATTGTAGATACAAGAGTGACATGTATTTAGAGATAAAGGGTCACTTTTATTTGTTAAAATATTGGCTAAAATTTCTAATAACTAAGAAAAAACAAAGCTAGCCGAAATGCCTAACGACCTATATAGTTGTAGAAATCATCCAGTTTTCATTTTTTCCTTTCTTATTTTGTACTTTATTACATACCCTTGGGGCAAGCTTGGATAATAGTTAATGCCACATCCGCTGATTTTTTTGAAGGGGTGAGATCCTTTTCTAATTTAGATCTCTCTGATTCATGAGATGTTTTAATTCCTGACATCATTTTATTCTTTGTTGTTATGGTTTTGATGACTACAAGATTTGGTGTGACTTCCATCTGTATATTTTGATTGCGATATATTGCCTATGGAGGGAGCTCAACCTATGTGGCTCTTTTAGTCATTTCATCATTTTCATTGCTTTGGGGAACCTGTAATCCTCATCTTCTTCATCATTTAAAAAGTGGGGCCTATAGGGTTGTAAAATCATTGTTTTTTAATCCGCTACCCTTTCCTCTTATTTGTTGGTTTTTTTATTATCATAGAGTAGTTATCTTTTAAATGTCTTATTTGTTTACAAACACAATATCTGAAGGCCATTTTCTCATAACCAAGCTTTATACCCTTTGGAAATATCCATTTTTCATCTGGATGTGTTTTGACAACCCCCTGTTGAAGTCGGTCTCCACACAAATGTGGGTGTATGTGAAAATCTCCTTTTTTATTCTTTCACTATCTGTTTTTGTAAATACTCTCAGTGTGTTTCCGATGTCTTTAAGTAATTGGTGATGCCAAAAGGGAAGTGGAAGATTTGGTAAATGAAACCAAAAAATAATTTTTATGACTTCCATGATTGATGAGTTGAATTCTGGGAACTAGGGAGTATTGAATACTCTAGTTCTTCCTTAGAACCATGGTCCTTCCTCTAATATTTTATGGTAATGCTATTTTAGGAAATGGTGTACTATGGAGAATACTTTCTAGAATAAGTATATGTCACTTTTTTCGGTCTAGTTTGTGTAGATCTATTGGTAAATGCATTCATATTTAGGCCAAACACCACTAAATCTATAGACTACAACCCCTTTGTGAAAATATGAAAACATGGTATTCACATGTGAGTTATTGGTCTTTAACTGTGTGTATTTCTCCATATTTTCCACTATGTAAGTCCCAGCCATAGTCTCAACTAGGGTTGGGGCAATGACATATTCCTCTAGGTTCTTCTTTGTAGGATATTGATGGGCATGGTCTTGTTCTGTCTCATAGTCCTTAGATGAAGGAAGTAGTGGAGCCTTTACTTATCTTATAATCTTTGAGAATCCTTTTGTCTTGTAACAAATTCCTTTATGAAATGAGTTTTTTATTTGCGGTTTGGAGCCCCTTATGATATTGAATCTTTCTTTTCAGTATTTCCACAAAGTCCTCATCCTTGGCCTAGATTAGTATGGATCTACTTGATGGGGCTTTCATTATTATCTAGAAAGTCTTGTTTTTCTTTTTTCATTGTAAGGATTGGATGATTTCTAAGATAGGATGGTGCCTCTTATCCCTTGACAAGATTTCCTCTAGTTTGAGGTATGAAAGTAGGGGATTGAATAATCTTGTGTCCTTAAGTCTCTTCCAGGAAAATTCATCCTCCTAATCAAGGTTTTCAATTAAATTTGCTTTGATCTTGGAGAAAAGGAGTGAGAAAACATGTGGAACTAGAGATGTATACCTAAATACACATCCAAAAGAATGTTGGGAATGAATTTTTTCTTCTGTCCAATACAACAACCATGAAAAAGGAAGGAAAAGAGTTATTTCAATCATATCAACTTTGATTTGGGGAAATCAAAGCAAAAAACATTGAAAAATAATCCATTCAAGCAATAAGGACCATCTCAAAGTGTGCAACGAATCAAACCCAACTTCAAGTTACCTCCATCTATGATATCCTTATGGAGGATAAATTAAACAACTCCGTAACTGATCAAATTCATGCAAAGATGGCCTTCCTCTCCTTTGATCCTCCATAGAGTACATGCATCTGAGTAGAATATTAGTTAGTTTGGTCGATCTAGAAAAATATTTGTATCATCTACCTATAGTATCACTATATAATGCTTGTAAAGGTTTCTAGTGGGGAGAGGCCTCCACTTACTTGGCCTTTCCCATTATATCACCATCCCAGATAGAGTAAATAATTGATACCCTTTTCTCTGATTGCAAGGGGGGTCCTCATGGTTCTGTTGTTTTCATGTGAGATATTCACACTTGCACCCACAAAATCCATGGATGGGTTGTAAGAGGAAGGTAGTCGATTCTAAAAAATAAATGACCTATATAGACATCAATAATCTCCATATGGGAATGTGAATTCCTTGGCTCCAATTATTGGTTCACCCCTACTACAGATCTCCTATGCATGACCTATGTTGGCATATGTCAAAATGTCATAGAGAGAGTAAACATGTCAAAATGTCATAGAGAGAGTAAACCCTAGTTCTCAACACAATCTCCATTTTTCCAATGATCAGTCACTTGTGTTATAATACAACTATTTGTTAATACAACTTTCTTATCTAAGGAGTTATCATAAGGTATCCTTATTAATTAGTTCTACAATGAGATTGATTTGGAGAGTGGTAATTTTATGTTTTATAATAGTTATATTTATAGAATAATAAAATAGAATTGTGTTTTTTATATTTAGTAATACTTATTATACTAAATATTATTTTTATTTTTATATTACTAAATATGAAAAATCTTATTTAATTTTCTTATTTATATTACTATAATTATTATCCACCATAAAATTTTGGCCCTTCTATGAATGAGGGATCTTATATTCAACACCAAATTAGTTCCTTGTATATTTAAATAAGGTATAAATTACAAATTGTTAAATGGGATATTTAATCCTTGAATTAGATTAGAAGAAATTGGAGAAGGGAACCACCATCTCTCATAATTAGTTTGAATGGCATTACCCCAAAGCTTCAACTACATTGACAAAGTGGCATGCATAAGATTTAATGTAGGGTGGCAAAAAAATGATAATTACTTTGCATACTTCGATGAAGTATAAGATGATAGTACACAACCTTGTACAAACTATGATGGCCTTGATTCCTCCTCTATCATTCCTAACATTCCTCTACAATATGATTATCATGTCGATCTAGTTGAATGGTGGTGTTTGGTTATTTTTATTTTGGGACTCTCAATTTTGGTGGTTGGTCTTATCCTCGAGATGTTTTCCTTCACAATAGTATTGGATCTCTTAGGTCATAAAGGGGTTGTTCCATTTTTTTTTAATCTCCACCATAACCCTAAAATCCTTCACCATCTCTTCCTTTTAATAGTCTCTCACTTCTTGCAGCATGTGGATTCTCTCCTTCGCATCTCTATTCCTCTTATTTGTTCTGACCCTCACAAGACCTCCATTATGTGCTCTCATTTCTCTTTGACACTTTTCTGGACAATAAAGTTTTCTTGATGGTAGTAGCTCCAATAGTGTGAAAGGTCCCTTCTCAAGTATTGTAGTATTCATCTTATCTAAGTTTCCATGGACAAAATTCTTGTCCTGTGACACAATCTACCTCCTTCCTATGGTTTGTCTCTCTTTCAACCCCACGTGGAATTTAGTCTCCACTTTTTTTTTTGGACCATGGTTTTATTGCTTTTTTTGACACAGTGGTTCAACAAGCCCATGTGTGAGTATGTGGTAATGTAGCCTATTGTTAGAAAAGCTCTTTAGCTAAACTCTATGTGGAGGCCTTAGCATGGGCATATGTAGAGAAAATTCCAAATATGTTGAATGAAGAACTTGAGGAGCTTGAGGTAGAGGTGGTCATTGACCAATCATGTAGCTCCCAACATTTTAGGTGATATTATGAACTAGGTCATTAGTGTGGGTCACATCCTTGGTTGGAAAAATCAATATTTCTTTACTATTGACATTTACTATTAAATCCAAATGCTATTAGGAAAATTGATTATGGTAGGAATGCTACTAAGGAGGAAATTAATTATATGTTGGACAAGGTGGTCCTACACCAAAAGGATATGAGGCTATGCCTAAGACACACCAAGGAAAAAATAACTCTAGGCCCTGGGCCTAGCGGAAGACACATAGAGAATCCCAATGACGTTAATGTTGATAGCTCATGATCCACCTAACTCCATGCTTTCAGAATTTCTAACTTGGAGGGTCTTTTCTCTATCTACGTTCATAATTATTAGGGTGGTAATATTTCCTTTTAGGAAATTTTTAGATATTCCTAGACTAGATTTTTGTCAAACTCTATGCTATTGTTTTATTTTGCTCAGAACATGGCTAATGTCTAATTCCTTGTTATTTTCTTAGCGGTTTAGTTTCCTATGGCAAGTTAATGATAGGAAAGGCTTTAACATTGTAATTTTTTTAATGGTTAAATTGAAATAAGATTACAAAAAAATGGGATATTTATATTTTGTAATTGATATGTAGAATTTCGATCCCAAGAAGTTCATATCCCATATGTGGTAGTGCTACACTTAAAAATTCCCTGTAGGTTACCACAAAAATTTTCTAATAATTCTAAGGGAGGTCCTTAAATACTACTAGTATCCTTAAATTACTACATATTTTTTCATTTGTGAACATTTTACAAAATTTATCTATGATTTACTTGCTCAAAATATGATATAACTAGCATAGCCATATAAATTAAATGGCCACTAGATATTAATAGGCATGAAAACGCTTAACTCATGATGCATCTCACATTGCCAACTTTAACAAGATTCATAAAAAATAACTAAACCATAGATTTATTATTATTATTATTATTATTATTAAGAGAATCATTGTATGAGCTAAACATGTATACATTAAAAAAAAAAAAACATATAAGAGATTTTTAACCATGCAAATTCACCCCCACTTTACGGTGGATATTATTAACCTATAAATAGGCTTTGTTATAATATTGTGGGCCAAATCCATGGCTTACTCATACCACATGCCCAAAAAACCATAAATCATGTTCATATTACACTTTTTTAAGTTAATCAAATCAATTAAAGTGAAGAAAGGAAATAGCTACTTTTGAGACAAATCTCAATCTTTGATATGTAACTACTACTAAGAATATTCTAGAATATTATTTGGAGGTTAAATTCCTATCATCAACCTAATTCTTATTTATAACTAAATTAAAATGCTAAAAAATATATTCCAAAATAGACAAACCTATTGTCGTAATTGATGCAATAACATAGTCTCTCAAAATAAACCATGTTGGCTAGATCTAGGGGGTCCTCGGATTTACTAAGAGAATGGGTTATCTAAATGGAAATTAGGTCATTTTCCTAAGTTTTTGTTGTAGCGGCTACAACCACCCTCCAAAATTTTGGCCCCCACCTAAATTCAGAGCCTCCATTAAGAGTTTCACTTGATGGTTGCATACACTCGGGCTCACTCCATGACCTTGTGTGAGCCTTTGCACCTACCTTGCTTATTAATTCCACCCAAGCTTTTGCATGTTGAGGTCAATGTCTTGCTTGTGACCATGTTCTAGTCATGCTCAAGGTCTTCGCTTCGTGTGTACATGTTATGCTCAGGATGAAATCATATGTTGCACTTACACACGGAGTCCCATTCACTGTTGTGCAAGTGTCGTCATGGTCGATCAATGATCAATCACAAGTGTCACGCTTGTTGTTTACACCACTGGTCAATCATGTTGAACGTGTGTGTCTGGTTCGTTTGAGTCATCTCATCATCAAGTCATGAGGATGTGTGTGGTAAGATCACATTTGCATCTTTCACTCGTTCACACACTTAGTCATTTTGCTGAAGTTCTGACGACTAGACTCCACCCTCACAACTGGATGATCACCCCACCATTGACTCGATCGACTATCACCTGGAACAACTCAGAAGCACGAAGACAATATTTTCAAGCTGTGTTGCTTGCAAATAATCCAAACAACTTTCATGCTGCCCACTTGGAGAGTCGGACCCCGCAGCCATCCCGGGACTGACTCCCCTAAAAAATTACGCAGAGGCTACTAACCTTGCCAAATATATTGACTGAGGAAATTGTGTAGACAGGTTGGATAGTCACCTAGTACCCATCCCTGTCTCTCTTAGAAAATTATGTAGTTTTCCTAGTGAGTTCTCCTAATAGTCTATCGACTGCTCATGCAGAAAATTTTATAGTTTTCATGAGAAGGCCTTTTGTTTCCTAGCAGTCCACTCAACTCAATTATGAAAAGATGATCAACAAGTCGACCTCCCAGCCTCAGTGCAGTTTGCCTCACTAGGAGCTCCCAGCAATAGACTACTTGTTCCCTTTAGTAATTATGTAGTTTCTACTACCAAGATCCCGGAAAATCACTAAGTGTTCCCCTTGGGAATTGAATAGTTTCTACTGCCACTGACCCAATAGCTAGTTGCTAGTTCCCTCCAGGAACTGTGCAGATTTGGCTGCTAGGTTCCCAGATAGTTCCTCCAAAAAACTGTGCAATTTTTGCCTGCTGATCCTCCATGCAGCTCGGTTTGTTCCTCTAGAAAATTGCACAAATTTTATTGTCAATCCCTTGTTTCCTACTCATTCTAAAGAATGCACAGATTATGTCTACCTTGCCTTCATGCAGCATGGATTGTCCCTCCCAAAATTTCTGCAGTTTTTCCTTCCAGCCAAGCCAGACCTTGCAGACAGTCATTGTCATTTTGGATTGTCCATCTTCATCGCCCAATGACTCTTGCACAGTTTTCATTAGCAGTGCCCAAAGCCATAATCTTGCCTCACAACCTTACTGCCTCTCCTAGTCACCTACATCCGAAATGATCATGTGTCATGGTAGACTAGGAGGTTTTTGGAGTTGATGTCATCTCATCATAAGTGATTGCAGGTATAGGTACACCAACAAACATGGCGCGACATTGAATGGGATGAACAAAAGGATAACATACAGAAGGATAGGTTCACCAATGGATGAATGAATGATGCATGCAAGTAGATGTGCTCACGAATGGATGATCATGCAAATATGTGTTCGCAAATGGACAGACGATAAAAGATTCAAGATGTGCACAGGGATGGACGAACACACGAACATGCACCTACCAGAAATAGATGAGCCTGTTAAGCCTTCTAACATACAAGAAAGGAGCAACGTGCCAAAGCAACATCAAGTGAACCAATGACCATCGAACACTTCGCCCACTTTGCCATGCGGAGGTGAAGTTATGACACACCAAAAAGACATCCATCACCCAGCAACACTGTAGGTCAACATGCACTCCAACAGCAATATGAATGTACCAGCAATGTCATGTTGAGTCATGTCATGAGTCATGTTGTCCACATCTCCACTGTGGGCCATGTTTTCAAATAAATGTAGTGTAATGTGGAATTCCAAGAGACCCACTTGTTGTACAAATTGTAATGTAAAGTCGAAAAGTCATGGAAGTCAAACATTCATGTGGGTAGTCGAACAACCACAAGGGTCAGTTTCACCCTTGGCTATAAGTACCCCCTCATTTGTACATGGAAAGGATTTTTCACCTCAGCTCCTCCCACATAGCCAAGAGAGTGTGTAATTTTTTCTTTGAGGAGTAAGTATTGGCTCCAACGCCCCGCGTGTAGGGTTAGTGATGTATGGTGTAATGATGTGTCTTGGAACTTTCACTTAATTCAGAAGCCTACTAATAGGCCAACATGTTTTCACACATTTATTATAACTATTGTAAGACTAATCTTAAACACTTGTAATGCATGTTTCTTTAACCTGTTTTGAACACTTGAACTTATTTCACTTGTTGTAATGCATAATCTATTAATGAAAATCTGTGGTATATGCAGTTAACATTGTATCATCCATGATGGATATCTCCCCGGACATCAAACAGACCTTTCACATAAAACTTACTATAACAACCGTTGGAATCATGCAGACTACTTTGATGAGTATTATACATGTTATCTTCCCTTGTGTGATGTGACCACCGCATCTGTGTGGACTATTCCACCGAAAGTTGTGCATGTCCTATTGTGTTGTGTGTTCCTAGCAGAGTTGGGACTTCACGCAGCCGACTTGGGATTCACTCCCACCCTCTCCTTCTACGGTGAAAGAACCATTAACACAAGAGACACTTATAATCCCCAGGCACACGAACGTCACTTCTCGCAAGACAAAGTAAACCACTCTCTTGTGATGACAAGCAAGAATTGAGGAAAATATTTAAGATAATGGCAACCGGGCCATTGTACCAGATGGGACTCCCACACCAAATGGTGTGAGGTCTAGTTTGAACTTCATACTGAGGAGATCCCCTGATGTTGGAGGGTCTAGCACCATCAACATTTTGGCACTAGTAGGAGGGCCAGATGACAAGTTGAGCCTGTACATCTGGGTTGAATCTCTTACCCATGAATAATACACAATTCGTGCCCCTGGGGTGTTTCTTTCATTTTCCCGTTAATTAGTTATCAATCCCTGATGAGCTTCTTGATCACTTGTCCTTGCTAAAGTTTGATGGCGAGGATAGAAAGTCCATAACTAAGCACATTTATGATTTTCTTCACTTCTTTGAATCTCATGAAATTGATAGTGATGAGCTTGTTTGCATACTCTTCTTCCTCACCATTGAAGGTCGTGCTAATTGGTGGTGTCATACCGTGCCACTTACTTTCGTCCATTCCATTCTCTCTTTCCTCAAGGAGCTCCATCAAGCCTTCAATGAGTGTGACATCCAAGATTTCTATGAAATAATATCTCGTTTAAGAATGAATCTTGACTAATTAGTTGAGGACTTTTCTACCCACTTCTTGCACCTATGTCAAGGAATTCCAAAGCAGTTTGTGAACCTTGCCTTCATGAGCCAAGAGCTGAAATGCTTGGTTCATGTCTCCCGAAATGGTGAACTTCTTGATTTCCCTTCTTCCTCAACTCTTGCAGATCGCAAGACACCTCATGTCTCAAAGAAGGTTCCCCCTTGCAACAACCGCAAAACTAAGAAATTTGTGTAGCAAGTGCCCCCTCACAGTGGTTGCAAAACTGAGAAATCTGCTCAACATGTTCCCAACACATATGCTCGGCTGTCTCCCGCCCCAACAGAGGAAATTCCAAAATGGTACAGAAAGCCTATGGAAAAAATTCATCCCTCCATTCCACAAGAGGACATCACCATTCATAACCTAAGTATTGAGTCTAACCTACATCTCTTCCATCCTCCATCATCTAAAAGCAATGACTCCTTGCAGCATGACTTGATTGAGCGATCTGATTCACAAGCTAGCTACGCTCACTTTGTGGATCCTCGAGTTGCTAGCTTAAGTTGCATTCATGTGCAAGACAGTCTCATCAGTTAAATAGAGAAGAAGGATGGTAAAGACATAATCAATTCCTCTCAAAACATTGAACCTCCATTCTTGATTGACTCTCGATCTATGAATCTTGGTGAAACATCATGCACAATCATTTCTTTTGATCAACCTCTAGTCTTGGGATGTCATCACTCCCACGTTTTTGTATGTTGTGATGAATGCCCAAGCACATATAATGATCTATTATCATCTCATGTACACTCTAACTTAAGTCTGGAATGTGCACCAATCAAAGTAAATATCCATATCGAAGCTTCCTCTGCACCTCACTTTCCCATGTGTCTTATCATTCACAGTGCATCAACGTGTGTCGAAGAGATTCCGTGTTCTCCTACTTCTTCATCCCATGATTTATCTCCTCAATCGACACAAGGAAGTGAGGTTGTCCACAATAAAAATAGTCTCAACACACAAGACTCTTCCCACTCATCATCATCTTGTGTGTTGCATGAGGATAGCTTGTCAAGCCAGCTTGCTAAAAATTTTGATGAAGCTTGTGACAAAGATGGTTGTCATCCTGAGAGAAGTTTCGAAATTAGTAACAACAGCCATCCTCAAGCCATGCATGATTTGGTTCACATATCAAAATGCAATTTTTTAATTCTGGAAAGTTCCGGGACATGCCAGGGAATCGAGGCACTTCAACGTTTGTTGATGGTTATGTCAGGACCTCGTGACTCTGGTATGCCCACCAAACCAAAGTAGATCTTGTTTCTCATGAACAATATGAATCGAGGCACTTCAACATTTGTTGATGGTTATGTCAGGACCTCGTGACTCTGGTATGCCCACCAAACCAAAGTAGATCTTGTTTCTCATGAACAATATGTATATCTACATGGTTGCACTTGACATGTATCCCTGTGTAAAGAATTTTTACTATTCTCAGTGTGATATTTCAAAATTTCAAATTTTCGCTAATGATCAAATCCACGAGTCTGTTACAACATGTTCATCTTCATGCACCTCTCTTACATCTAATTCGGGTTGGGAGTATCTATCCCTCATTCAATCATTGGATGGCGAAGTTAATCATCTCAAATGTTGTCTTTATATGGAATCATACTTATCAGATGTTCACTCTCATAATCATCTCTTTAGTCTTTTTGTGAATTTCGCATGTCAAATATACCCACTCATCACACCAGAAATCTCCCTGTGTGATGGCAAGCGCACAAATCACGCGAATCAAGTTACTCTCATTTCACCACATCCCAATTGATTTCACACATTCACAGTGCTGGCATCCTTTCTACATTTTTGTGATTACCATGATGCCTGCGTACTTTTTCACCAGTTGTAGGTGGGTTTTCTATCATGCTAGTGGACAAGGAACATCATTCCCTCATTCAGAGCGCTCGTACAATTGTTCAAAAATTCTCTTTGTTCATATCAAACTAGGAATCTACCATCTCAGCGGATTGGTCTGATTTTTCTTTTACCTTGGGTGGTTGTCATGCAGTTTATCATTTTCCCAAGATTACATCCAATGACAGTCACTTCACACACTATTATTTTCACCGTGTAACATCTTTATTCTTAGATTTGTATCAAGCAAGTGAGGCACCTTGCCCTGCGTTGATGGTTATTGCAGGCCCTCAATGTCTTGACATGATTTAGGAGAATGACTAGATCTATCAAACCGTATTAGATTCCCATCATGATCCCCTCTCTCAAATCAAGAATCCATCCTCTCAAAGATCACGAATCTTTCAAAATAGGCATCATGAATTTTATGATCCAATTGTTGAATGGCTATAACAATCTTACTTGGAAAGTCGTGTTGATGGTAACAAGCTTTAGTCCTTCCTCACACTCGCTAAGAAACTTGGTGCAGAAAAACACACACTCGTAGGAGGCCTATGAGGTTTGTTGAAAAATAGTAGTCATGGAAGAGGTATGCATGTGTGTTGGGTGGTTGTGACACATTATTCCACCCACATGCAAGACCTTCTCTCTCCTGTGCAAGTTTTTCAATTTTTTTCATTTTATGTTGCACACTATTCTTTATTTATTTTAATCACCTGTATCTTTGTGACTGTAGGTCGAGTACACCTACGGTGGTGGCACTATAAGTTTCATTTCATGTAACCCAATTTTTTTAACATAGGAGTAGGAGTAGTGTTTTCTTTTTTTGCTTGTCTTTGCTTTCTGGTTTGCACGTTTGTTATCTTGCTGATTTGGTTGCTTTGCTTTGCTTATTATCTTTTCTTTCACTTTGTTTCTCTACTTACTATTTTTGTTTACATTTGTTTTATTTGCTTGGTATATTACTATTTTTGTTTCCGAAAATAAGTGTTTCCCAACTACTACGTTTTGGCTTCTAAATTTTGTGTGTGGCTGAAATTTGAAGAGACTTGTGACACTGCAGCACTTGGCCAGTATTGTGTCCATCTTCTTTGTGCTTGGTTATAGCCTTCGGTTGATGAATTCTTGACGGAAAATATGAACCATCTGCAGGGAAATTTCTGGTCCAACCATGAACCTATGTCCACACTAGGAATCCCCATGCATGTACTCTACCTTCTGCTCTCTGTGTTCAAGCTCATCCAACTAGTAGAAATGGAGAAGGGGAAAATCTAAATGAGAAAACCTATGTGAGAGGTCTTACATGCTCTTTAAAGGAACAACCTCTTCTGCTCTCAATAATTCGGGATCCCTCTTTCGCCCCAAAAATAAAAAAGTGCCTATGCACAGTCCTCTTGAAAAATACAAAGGGGAAAGAAGAGAGAGGCTTCCTGCACAAGGAGGTGAAGCATGCAACTCCACTGGGGTATTGACCAGGCTTGTTGGTAGTGGAGAAATGTGTGTGTTCCTGTGTGACTCCATTGGGGTACTGTCTAGGCCTACTAGTAGTGAAGCAACACTAGAGATGAAAACTTATACTCTAAAATTATTCAACTCGCAAGTTAAACTACCCTTCCTGGATTTGAAAACACTGCGATCAAGCTAATTTTTTTTTTGTATTTGACTGAGTTGGCTAAAGGTGAACCATGTATGTCCATGAGGTAAGTGGGGAAGCTAAAGTAACCCACACAACGATTCAATACTCCCTGAAAGACTAAGGCCTTGTGCTATCAATGAACCAAAACAAAGAAGCTGGAGTTCTACGAGTGTGTTTCCAAGTGTTGTAGCGGCTACAACCACCCTCCAAAATTTTGGCCTGCACCCAAATTCATAGCCTCCCTTGAGAGTTTCACTTTATGGTTCCAAACACTCGAGCTCATTCTGTGAACTCGTGTGAGCCTTCACTCCCACCTTTCTTATTCATTCCACCCAAGCTTTTGCATGTTGAGGTTAGTGTTTTGCTTGCGACCATGTTCTGGTCATCATGAAGGTCTTCGATTCATGTGTACATGTTATGTTCGCTATGAAATAATATGTCACACTCACACATAGAGTCCCATCCACTGTTGTGCAAGTGAATTCATGGTTGATCAATGATCAATCATGAATGTCACACTTGTCTCTTACACCGTTGGTTAGTCATGTTGAACGTGTGGATCTGGTTGGTTTCTCATCATCAAGTCATGAGGGTTTGTGTTGTAAGATCACATTTTCATCTTTCACTCATTCACACACTTAGTCCTTTTTCTAAAGTTCTGACAACTAAACTCCCCTCTGACGACTGGATGATCACCATGCCATCAACTCAATTGAATATCACTCAGAACAACGTAGAAGCACCAAGCAAGACTTTTCAAGTTGTACTACTCACAATCGATCCAATCAACTTTCATGTTGGCCACCCGGAGAGTCAGACCTGACAGCCACCCTGGGACTGAATCCCCTCAAAAATTGCGCAGAGGCTTCTAACCTTGCCCATTCTATTGAATGAGGAAATTATGCATATATGTCAGATAGTCACCTAGTGCCCATCCCTGTCTCCCTTGGAAAATTGCACAATTTTTCCAGTCAATCCTCCTAACAGTCGACTGACTTCTCATCCATAAAATTGTGTAGTTTTCATGAGTATGAATTTTACTGACCAGAAGTCCGCTCAGCTTAGAAATTTAACAGAGGTGATCAATAGGTCGACCTCCCAACCTCAATGCAGTTTCCCTCGCCAATAGCTCCCAGCAGCAGACTACTAGTTCCCTCCAAGAACTGCGTAGTTTCTACTGCCAAGATCCTAGTAGTTGACTACATGTTTCCCTTGGGAATTACACAGTTTATGCTACCAATTCCCTCAAGGAATTGCGCAGTTTTGGCTACCAAGCTCCCAGCCAATTCCTCCAAACAACTGTGTAATTCCTTCTTGTTGATCCTCCATGCATCCCAGCCTGTTGCTCTAGAAAATTGCATAAATTTCACTGTCAAGCCCTTGTTGCCCACTCGTTCCGGAAAATGTGCAAATTATGTCTTCCTTGCCTACTTGTAGCCCGAATTTTCCCTCCCAAAATTTGCGCATTTTTTCCTTCCAGTCGAGGTAAACCTCGCAGATAGCCATTGTTGGCTTGGATTTCCCATCTTCATCACATAGTGACTCTTGCGTAGTTTTCATTAGTAGTGCCTGGAATCATCATCTCGCCTCGCAACCTTCCTGCCTCTCCCAAGCACCTGCATTCGAAATGGTCATGTTCATGGTAGAATAGGAGGTTTTTGGATTTGATGTCATCTCATCATGAGTGACTGCAGGTATAGGTACACTAACAAACATGGCGCAATGAAGAATGGGATGAATGAAGGGAGCACATATGTTCTTCCGAATGGGTGATCATGCAAATATGTGTTTGTATATGGGCGGGTGAGAAAACATGAAAGATGTGCTCACAGACGAACGAACGATGCATGTGAAGACATGTGCTCACGAATGGATGATCATGCAAAGATGTATTCGTAGATGGGCGGGCAAGAAAACATGAAATATGTGCTCATAGATGAATGAACAGACGAACATGCACCTATCGTGAACAGATGAGCCTATTAAGCATTTCAACATACAGGCAAGAAGAAATGTGCCAAAGCAACATCAAGCGAACCAATGACCATCAAAGACTCCATGCACTTTTCCATGTGGAGGTGAAGTTATGACACACCATGAAGACATCCATCACCCAACAACACTGCAGGCTGACATGCACTCCAGCAGCAGCATGAATGTACCAACACTGTCATGTTGAGTGATGTCATGAGTCATGTTGTCCACATCTCCACTATGGGCCATGTTGTCAAATCAATGTAATGTAATGTGCAAATCCAAGAGACCCACTTGTTGTATAAAGAGTCATGTAAAGTCAAAAAGTCATGGAAGTCAAATGGTCATGAGGATAGTTGAACAACCACAATGATTAGTTTCACCCTTGGCTATAAGTACCCCCTCATTTGTACATGGAAAGGACTTTTCACCTCAGCTCCTCCCATATAGCCAATAGAGTTCGTAATATTTTCTTTGAGGAGTAAGTAGTGGCTCCAATGCCCCGCGCATGGGGTTACTGATGTATGGTGTAACAATGAGTCTTGGAACTTTTTCTTAATCCAGAAGCCCGCTAATAGGTTAGCATGTTTTCACACATGTATTGTAATTGTTGTAAGACTAATCTTGAACACTTGTAATGCATGTTTCTTTTACTTGTGTTGAACACTTGAACTTATTTCACTTATTGTAATGCATAATATGTTAATGAAAATGTGTTGTATATGTTTTTAACACTGTCTCGCCCATGGTGTCTATCTCGTCGGACATCAGACATAACTTTCACATAAAACTTGTTGTAACAACCGTTGCACTCATGCAGACTATGCCACTTAGTGTTATATGTGTTATCTTCCCTTATGTGATGTGACTGTCACATCCATGTGGATTGTTTTGCCGGAATCTATGCACGTCATGTTTTTTTGTGTGTTTTTAGCAGAGTTGGGACTTCTCCCAACTGACTTGGGACTCACTCACACCCTCTCCCTCTATAGTGAAAGAACCATTGACACAATAGACACTTACAATCACCAAGCACGTGAACCCCACTTCTTGCAAGACAAAGTAGACCAATCTCCTGTGCTGACAAGAAAGAGTTGAGGCAAATATTTAGGATAATGGCAACCAGGCCATCATAATGAATGGAAGTCCCACACCAAAAGGTGTACGGTCTAGTTGGGACTT
Source organism: Pinus taeda (assembly GCA_000404065.3). Classification (NCBI taxonomy): domain Eukaryota; kingdom Viridiplantae; phylum Streptophyta; class Pinopsida; order Pinales; family Pinaceae; genus Pinus; species Pinus taeda. Next base: position 51,462 of record APFE031331372.1, on the reverse strand, counting down.
CATACCAGGGAGATCCCCTAATGTTGGCGGGTCCAGTGCCATCAACATTTTGTAAATAGGTTTTACAATGCATAAAATCAAGTAAGAGTATTTCATCCTCTGGACACTTATGTGAAGGTCTAGAAGATAGTTAGAGAGAGATTTGAGTAGATGATAATTGAGAAATTCATCTCCTAGAAGGTACCTAAGGTTAGAAGTTAGTTTCTAAATAGTAGGAGTAGTTAGTGTTAAGCTACAATTCACCTTACATTCTTAAAAATAAATACAATCCTATAAGATAAGGGGTTTCCTAAATGGCTTGAGTTTCTAAAGTTTCCATGGAGGCAAAGGAGAGAAAGAAAAGTTTATTAGAGATGAAGAATGACAGAGGGTAGGAAATCATAGAAAATGTTGTCAATATGATGGTAACCTGAATTACATAGTCAAATCAAACATTGTTAAAGACTTATAATGTATGTACAAACTTAATGAATGAATTTCAATTAATTTTTACTATGCATGTGAATTATAGTCTATATTGATGATTAATAGAATCCCAATGTTTTTGTGAATGGATCTATAAAGGATGAATGAGGATTTTAGCATAATCCTCTAATATGTGAATCCATCCATAAACATAGAATGCATTAAAGAAGATAACTTGACTCTATATATGAGAAACCTCCCATAAATCAGGAGGTACTATTTAAAATATTTGTCTGTAGAAATGGAAGGTAAGATCTAGTGGATGAATTCATGTGGATGAATTAGGCATATAAACCATTTTTGTGCAGTAATAATTTGATGTATGATAATAGATTGGGTTATTGTGTATGATAGTAAAATCCTAATGGAATCCAATTTTAATTCCATAATGGTTGTATATGGACATTCAAAAAAGTCATTGAGATTGAATAGATTGGACATGCACGTGGAGAGAGAGGGTGACAAGGTTAATTTGCAAGTTCAAGTTCTGGAAGACTGTAGTTATTCAAGGAATGGGAAGAACATCACTAAAATTTTTGTAGCATGAAACGATTGCAGATTGGAGGTTAAAGAACAAACTTGTGGTACTCCAAATAATGGTTAATAGTAGTTACAATGTTTAAAGAAATTTGGACCTATAACAACCATGAAAGGATCACAATAATTTGTTTAAGAAATGAATAAATACTAGGTAGGATGTAGATTACCCAGAGATCGATTATTACACTCATTTGATTGGTAAAACACACAAGGATAAAAACAAGTCATCAAAAGTAGATTGTATGTACTAAATATGTTTCCATCCTCAACATCATAGTGGTATCATAGTAGGAGAACCATGCATATTGTTGAAGGAAAAAGAATTGTTGTAGTCCACAACTAGAAAAGCTAAGACATAGTAAGGAATAGAAGTTTAAAATAACAATCAATTGAAGAATAGAGATCAAAATAGGAAATTAGATTATGAGAAAGAGAAACAAATTTCGAAGTGAATAATTGGCACCAGTGAGTTATTATTTTTAGGTTGATATGTATATTAAAGAACATAAAATATACATTGAAGTTAAAAAGATCTACATAGTCATTATACTTCTAGTATTATAACACTGGGATAATGTTTGATTGTAGGTAGTAGTGTGATAGTAATTGTACATGTTTTTCATAGTAGTAATTTTTTTTTGCAAGTGTTCGAGGTAGTATGAAGAAGAGAATATTGGATAGTAGGAGGACAAGAAGTAGAAAATAAAATCTTGGTGAGAATCATCTAGTATAAGACAATAATGCATGGATGATAAAACAACAAAAGGAAAAGTGTGGCAATAATCCTTATGCCCACGAAAGTTGTAGAAATGAGAACACCAAAATTTCTAAAGTAGAAGTGTTAACATAGTAACCTAGAGCAGAGGAAGCTTGTAAGGTTCTAGTGGAATAACCAAAAATAACAAAATACCTAGTTCAAAGGAGAGAATATTGGTGAGGTACTTGTAGCAGGGTGTAACAAACCTGCTATTGCAGAGGATTTAACACAACTCACAAGTGGAGAAAGAGTTCACAAAGGAAGAGTGAAGATGATTACTAAAAGTGATTTGAAAGGTTTAGATAAAGGAAACCAAGATAGATGAGACAATATGTGAAGGTAGTTGGAAAAAATGTGAAGTTCAAGTGAACAAAGAGATAGCTAAGATGAACGAACAACTCGAAGTCATGAAGAAAGTACTATAGATGAAAATTGTGGGAGACGTGAGCTGTTGATGTAGATTGAAGAAGAAGGTCAAATGACCTATTATGCATTTGTATGTGAAGAAATTAATGCAATGAATGTATTCTTTTATCAAAATAGAGGAAAAGTTGAAGAATAAGATGAGGCAAAAGGTGAGTGTTTGGTTGATGGAAGAGAAACTCATAGCAGTGATGTATAAAGAAGAAGAAATTCACTATTATGAACTAGAACATGGGAATCTTATTGGAGAAGATGGAGAAGATGAATATCCTAATGAGATTCTTAAGAACTATTTGGAAGGTTCAAAACAACATTAATATGTGATAAAAATAAGGCACCAAAATAAGCTAGGAAGCCTTATAATATTGACACTAATAATTTATATGTGAATGCAAGATTTGCAAGTACTGAAGATAAAGGAAGGTCATTTGAAATTGTCATAAGGATAGATGTAAATGAAATAATTCCCTTTCAAGAAATTTAAGGAGGATATAATTAGACTTATGTTATAAGAAAAGAGGAGACAACATTGTCACATAAAGGAAACAAAAGGGATACCTATAGATAGTTGACAAATTTAGTTGGTGAAAGACAATTGAAAGAACCTATTTTTACAACAAACTGTTAAACATAATGTTAACATTGATGACAAAGGGGAGGTAAAACAAAGTTCTTCATGGGTATAATGATAGTTCAATGCCTTGAAAGATCACACCAAAGAAAAGATCTTGTTGAGTATAATGATAGTTTGATGCACTGAAAGATCACATCAATGAAATGAGATTTTGAGAATAAAATTGGTTTGATGCCTTGAAAGCTCACATCAATAATGAAAAATTGAATTGAAAAATGTTTAGTTTTTTATTGAAGTTATTATTCTTAAATAAAGCTATGGATGGTATGGTTGGATAATCCACTTTCACAACTTTCTAATGTTATATCGCACTTGGTCAAACTCCTAGATAAGAAAATATGTTAGTTTGAAGATGATAGTGGTAAAAAGGGAAAAAACACCAAATTTACAACTAAAAACAATAAATTTATTAAATATTGAGCATATTTAGATTAGATTGATGAATTGATAAGAAATCTAAGGCAAATGGCACATGGACTTGCACACTATATAACTGGGTTAAATATTGTGCATCTTAAGGTAGATATGACAATTGGAAATTTCATGGATGATGCGTAGAGTGATAACTAGTGCGAGAATTAATGGCCCTTCTTCTCTACCACGATGGACTAATCATCCCGTAGAATGTGGTAAGTAGACCCCTTAGTGCCAATGATAGGTTATATGGAAGTCTTACATGGATGCACGCATGGTATGATAATATTTCAGGAGTAAAAAATAGTAACACATGACATCACAATAAGGTGCACATGGGATGATAATTGGAGGCACTCGGTTCTATGGGATATGGTTGTATATGGTAAAAGGTGTTGGAACTTTGACTCAGTGGTATATGGTTATGTATTGAATCCCAAAGGCATTGGCACGAAAATCTATATTATATGGTTGTCTATTGAATCTTGAAGGCATTGGAAGATAACACTACGACACATGTGGTATATGATCATGTATTTAATGAAAGCATTGACACTAGGTATATGGTTGTGCATGTGGGTGACTGGCACCATATTGAAGCCCGAAGGTGTTAGCACTTAGCTCTGTCATATATGGTCGTGTGTTTGAATCCTATTTGATATATATTATGTATTGTTAAGCCCAAAGTATTATCCTATAACTTATCAAATATTGTCACTAATTATTACCATAGTAGTCAAATAAGTTTTGACATGAACAATTACCATAGTAGTCAAATAAGTTTTGACATTTTTTTTAGTTCAAGTGAGGTCACGGGTTTGAATTTCGTGGACTCTATGGAAATTTATTTCTCCCTCTAAAGTGCATTTTGTTGAACATTTGAATAGAGTGAAGAAGTGTATTGTGTAGAACACACATTTCTAAAAGTGTAATTTGTAGGTCATTAAAGAGGTGCAATTTATAGAATAGTTAATTTTCATAATGTATTTTTTAATTTGAGGGTAATTTAAGTTTTTAAAAAGGGGAAATGGATTATATTTTCTTATATTCTATATAAAGGGCATGAAAATCCATTTGGACATGTTTTGAAGGAAAAGAATTTGTTTCAAAATGTTTTGATTCATATTAGCACATTGGGTACTAATGCAAGATATGAAGGATGTGTTGATGTTGATGTTAAAAGAACAAGTTGACATTGTATTGATATGATTAAACATGGAAGAGGTGTTGTATGATGATTGTATGGATTGATTTTGAAATATTGTGAAAAGTAGTCCAAAATAGTTTGAATAAGGGGTTGGGTTCATCCATTGAGGTTGGTGCCTTAATCAAGTTGGAGTCTACCGCAAGTCATTGCTTCCATATTTTTTAGGTTTGTGCCTCAATTAGGTTGTAGACTACAACAGGATGGTGCTTGAAAATTTATTTTAGTGCTTGATTCCTCTAGTATGTTGGTTCATGTAAATTCATTTTTTTCATTGGTACCTATGAACTGATGTAATGAAAGATTGAACCAATTAAAAGCATTTGAGTTTTTCTCTCATAAGTGTTTCCATGTATATCTTGTTTTTACATGTGTTTATGTGATGATGACATATATTAATTCTTGTTTATGTTTTGAGTTGTGATTGAATTGTAAAGTTGTTGAAATTGGTATAATTGGTTGATACACTAATTCAATCGTCCACAAGTGTGATGTTAATTTTAAAAATTGGTATCAAAATAGGTTCCTTCAAGAATAGTGTGGTGAAGTAAAATTATAAGTGCGGATGCGAACAAATTCCTCTTGCCCAATAATGGGTCTAGCCACAACAGGTACATTCTATGAAAGATTTCCTTAGGTTAGAATAAATCAAGCGGGCCTACCTCTTGGTCGCTTATCTTGCTTGATGTGATGTCCTCACTTGCTCGCTCTAGCAATCTTTCGCTTCCTTCTTCAAGCTCCTAAAACAAGTAAACAACAACAACACACAAACATAATAATAAATAAATTGCAATTCAACCTACTTAATGAGTCAAGAAGCATCAAGACATGAATAGGTAATATTACAAAACATGTAGCAAATCAATCCATAATTGCATATATTAATATCAAAGAGAGATTACAACTATTCATCTTGACATTGTAGTCTTACTCTAACAAGACCAGGTTCCCACACACTTATGCTAGCATTCCATGATGACTTCAAAGAAAAATGGTTTAAAGACTCTTCCCTTTAGGCTTCACTCCAAACCAAACACAGTTCTCCCTCACACAAGTAGATGGCTACAACTAGTAATATCTTGTTTGTCAAATCAAGATAATATACTCACACTCAGCCAACACTCTAACTAGCTTGTGCTTGAACATAAGGGAGGTTTATATAGGAAAAATGGATGGGAGATGGATCCTCTTCTCATGGGAGAAGGACTTATCCCTTGAACTAGTTTCATCATTATAGGGGAAAGGAGCCCAAACTATCATCCTCGACCCCATCTGGCCAAACCATTTACCAAACTTCTATTACGGAGCTTCTAGAGATGGAAGCTTCAACTCTAATTTAAAAAACTTTCCATAATAGGACCAGTGCGACTGGAACACAGCTCAATCACATCGATCGACGTGGGGAATAGTGCTAATATCTACACATCGACATGATGGAGACAAAGGCCATTAGTGCCAGTCTTGTAAATTGGAAAAAATAGACGTTTTAGGGAAAATGGTGCAAAAGGGAAATGATCTGGTCATGGAGAGGGACATAATGGGATTTTCTCGATGAAGGCAAATCACGTAGGGCTCACTGTAGAGGTTCTCCAGGATCAAGGAAGAGGGAGTACAGGGACATTGACAAAATGTTGTGTAACATATGCCCACTAAAGCATGAAGGCCGAGCTGGAGCGAGGGATGAAATGCTTTATAAATTAGTGCGGGGAACTGAGCTACCATCGGAAAACCTGCAAGCAAGTACATATACATATACATAAACTAAGATCCTTGTCAAATGATACATGAATTGTGGCATGGACGCAACCATCCAGAGAATGATCATGTAAATGGATCTTGGTATGGGCACAACAATCCGTCAAAGAGGATTATAACGAAACCAAGGTATGGTCGCAACCATCCAATAATGAGAAGGATCACATATGATAACTCATGGTCTGGTTGTAGCTAGCCATCTGAAAGAGACATGCATATCATCATAACCATGTCACACAACTTTGCAACATGGACTTTTTGTAATCTGAGTCTAGGGTCTTGCGCTCCAATGCAACCTGATCAAAGTATAGATTCTAACATGCGAATAGATGTGTGGACATTGAACATGCTAGAAAATTGCTTGACTACCAGTCAATGATGTAAATTGTTAGCAAGCATGAGAGAAACTGCTAATAATGACAATGGTCCTCATGGTACTCTCAGCACAATTCATGAAATGTGAATACAGGAATTGAAGTCAAACATCCGCGAATTCACTTAATCGAAAGCCAATGATATGAACTTGTCATCGAGTGCGAAGAACTTGCCATTAAGGTACTAGAAGGCAGTCTCTCAGTCAACTTCTCAGATAATGAGTTGATGTCGATGGAAAGTGATCGTGTTGAAGGAAGGCCATAATGAATCCCACATCATCAATGCAAGACGAGAGGATGCAAAATGATTTTGGATGATAGAGAGAAACAATGGTAAGTATAACTATAGAAGGATAACTCTTGAACATATCGACGACACAACTGGAAGTTTGGCAGCTTTTGGATCCATAGGATTGGTGGTCATGGTGACATAGTAGAGATCAGATGGAAGGAAAAAAATAAACAACCCAAACCGAGGAAGGTCATCGATGTAAAGGAGGATGTCCCAACCCGACACGAAGCAAAGAGTGTCATGTTTAAGAGTAAGCTGCCGACATGAATCAATGGATTTCCAAATTTCCCCCCCACCATTTTTGGCAAGTACTCTAATTATTTTTTATCGCAATCTTGAAGGGAATAGCATGTTCTTGCACTGTAAGTTCATCCTTTGGATGAATCCAACCTAGTAATTTTAACAAGCCCTAGGAAGGAGAAGCTCGTGTTCGTCATTGTGACGAATCCGATGTCATTTAATAGTTGAACGAGTCTGACAAAGGTGTAACTAGATATTTTTCTTATGTTTATAGAGTTTGAAAAAGACATGTAAAAGAAAACTCCACATCATCCCTTTTCATACATTTGTGTCTGTTAATCCCGAAAAAGGTAGAAAAAACTACTTGAAAGAACTGCTTGATCATTTCAGTCAAGGAATACCTTTTTCGTAAATAGTGCCTCCCAGCCCAAAAGAGGGGTGCACTTTTATTGGGTGCATGACATTTCTCATTCGTTAACGAGTTCGAAACGACAAGGGCTTAGCCATATTTACATTTTTTGAAGGGTCAGAAAAGAGCTGAAAGCAAACCCCCCATTTTTATTCTCTTTAATGAGTCAAAAAGGGAAAAAATACTCGGCGATCTTTTCATATGAGTTCAATGAGTTGAGAAAAGAGCTAAAATATGACTCATCGCCATTGTCGAACGTCCATCACCTACCGCTGCACAAGCAAGGAAAAGTGTATTATCGAGTCCTTGAGGAAAAATAGGTGAAAAATATTTACAAAAGATGATATTTTCATGAAAAAATGAATAAATAGGGGAAAAATAAATATATTTTTACGATTTACCATTTTACCTTTGTATTGAAGAATTTTACCCAATTTTACCCTAGTTTTTCCAGAGCGGATTGCGGAAGATTTGGGAGGCCAATCAATGAGTTGTTAGTTCTAGGTAACAGCTGAAGCCCTGAGCTCCATTATCATGCTATTTATTTATGATTTTAATCATTTGTTTTGATTTTTAGGGAGTTATTTATTTATTTATTTTTTCCCTCGATCGGCGTGGTTTCCAGGCACAAGATCACGCTGCCCAAGGGTTATTTGCACGACCATCTGCAGTAAACGGTGTGACTATTTCTAAAATAGGCATGTCGACACCATGGATAGGGCAAAAACAAGTTTTCTCAAGAACTAGCCATTAAAATTTAATTTTTATGTACCAAAATTGATGATTGACTCAAATAAATGTCTTTTGTAGGAGAGAAATCACCAAAAATGGTGGATTGGAAGGAAAGAGAACACGAATATGTGGACATCCAAGCAATGAATGATCCAAATTGCCTAGAGGCTTTGATGGCTTGCGGGCTCTTCAAATATTTCGTTACAGCAAGGATGCGGGCCCAACCCAAATTTCTTTGGTATTTGATAAGCCTTTAGGACATCAATCATGAGATTTTTGTTGGGGACCAATAGTTGGGGTTGACAACTTCATACATTCACTTCATCACTAGGTTGTCTCGCAAAGGTGAGCCAGTGAATTTGTATGGGTGACATCCGATCGGGGCAAGTGTATCTTCCCTGCTTGTCGCGCATTGTTCCGAGGCCTTGAAATCCAAAAGCAGGAATATTTAGATTTCTAGTGTATGGGATTTTACACCGAGGATGCTTTTGTTGATCATCAATAGAATGGTGGGGTCCCAGGCGGAACATGAGACTAATAAGTCAAAGTTCATTTACGCTATAGACTGCACAACTCCTACAATCTTCAACTGGGTAAAGGCCATGAAGATGAATATCAAGTGCTAGTTGTCCAAGGTGAATGTGGGAAATCTAAAGAAATTTGGCTTCAGATCAGTACTTGTGACCTTTTTCCTAGAACGAGTGCCACTGTTCTAGTATCAGTTGACTGAGGTTGATCCTGCTGCACCACGTGATCTGCAGATGACCTACTAGAGTCATTTGATGCCTAGGATCACTGGGGGCCAGCAGATGTCTTACCAACTAGCATTCATTTTGTGGCTATGACAATAAAAAATCATCATGGACAATTGGCTATACAGTGGCACTGATTTATGGGGAGACCCTGATATGCCCTTGCCAGATGGGGAGGACTTTGATGACGAAGGTAAAAAATAAAACCAAATTTTGATTTTGATGTTTTTTAATTGTTTTTAGTATATGCATGCTTATAACATTTCTCTTACGTATGTAGATGTTGGACCAAATCAGCCATCCGGGATGTCCCCAATAGCTAGGCATTATCCCCATCCTATCGATGTTTTCGCCCCTTATTAGGAAGGAAACGATAACGTAGAGGAGATTGCGAGGAACCTCAAGGGGTTGACTCATGGTATCCCTGAGTATGCTCAGATAAGAGACATGCCTCATTGGTACTAGATGCACACAGTGGGAGTCTGATATCAGATCCACCGATTGCTGAGTCGTGTAGTATGAGCTATCTCATGCTATCATGAACACCATGCTGAGTAGTTCCTAGGTCCAGTACTTACATATTTCTTGAGGCCTGCGTGCCACGGATGTATGAGGCCTACAAGCCACCAATGTTATTATAGACATACATATTATTTTTTTGGGGTTTTGATGTATCAAACATTTTCACATATCTATCTATGTTATATTTTCTTGTCTATTATGGTACAAATGGTTTGTCTTATATTTTACATGTTTCACAAATGTATATCCAACATGTAATTAGCTAATGCATCTGTTAATGTATTCATGCATCTAAGAATATGATGATATGTAATATAATCAAAATGTCTTTCTGAAGACGGATATGGAGATACATTCATAGTATTTGAGGGTTCTTGACGGAATATTGCCCATTGAGCTGAAGGACGACAAGCTGAGTTGACAACAAATTCTCTGATGCCTAGAGCGATGGCTTTTGATAACAGTTCGATGAACACATTATATTCAGAAATGTTGTTGGTTGTATGACCTAGGCAGATACCTTGAAGTTCAATCAACTCACCATTAGGGTTGTAGATAGCCCATGCCACAGATGATAGGTTTCGGGTACTTCGACAAGCACCATTGGAAAAACTGACGTGAGGAGCTGCAGACATATGCAAAGCATGAAAAGCATAGTAAACAAGAGGGCTATTTGAAAACTTTCACAGAAAACCACACTGTACAAAAATGAATCACACATTAATGTACATAAGTAATCATGAAAGATGACCTAAGAATAGTACTTTTTGAGGTAAAGCCCATTCAAGGCTTATCGAGAGGATTTCCTTCATAATCAATAAGTTCATAGGCTCCTTTCCACAAAATAGGTTCTACAATATAGGGCCTATGCCACATAGGTTCAAACTTGCCTGCCCCCAGCTTGTCATTAGCTTGGTCATATAGCAGGACCAAATCACCCTTAGAGAAAGCGCGAGGGGAGATTGATTGGTCGAAATGGGATTTGACCCTTTTCTTTTGCGCTTTGCTGACCAAGGCAGTGAGGCGACAAGTCTCGTCCAATCGTTCCAAGTATAAGAGGTTTTCCTCTTGAGGTGATGTTTCAAGGAGGAGTTCAACAACTAACTTAAGGGAAGGAATCTCACATTCAATCGACAATGTTTCCTCGTAACCATAGACCAATAGGAATGGTGTGAAACCAGTGGCATCTTTGGTTGAATTTTTGTATGCCTATAGAGCTGAAAAAAGCATGAGATGCTAATTTGACTTGTGCATCCCAATAGTACGTTGAAGAGTGGTGACCAAAACTTTGTTCACGGCTTCAACTTGGTTTTTGGCTTGAGGGTAATATGGGGTCGAACCATTGTGGCACAAGCCCAATGCAGATGTCAGTTCTGCCATCATGTAATCTCTAAAATGGGAGCCATGATCTATGACAATGTCTTGGGGTACACCGAACCTAGAAATAACATTGTTAAAAAGGAATTGAGTTGTTGTCTTTCCATCTACTGAATATGTAGGCATCGCTTCAGCCCATTTGGTAAAGTAATCCACAACACCAATAATGTAGCCATGTCCCCTAGCCGAATGAGGGTTATATGTCATATAATTGATGCCCCATTTGGCAAAGGGACCAACAGTAGTGACGGGGTGTAGATAAGCGGGTGGTTTGCATTGGTAGATTTGGCATTCGTGACACTCGCAGACAACAAGAATGCAGTCTTTGAAGATGGAAAGCCAGAAATAACTAGCATGAAGGTTTTTTTGAGCTATAGCATAACCAGACATATGACCACCACATGCCCCAAAGTGGAAATCATTGAGAACTCTTTCAGCTTCCTCAATCGTGAGGCATCAATGGAGAATAGAATTGACACCGACATAGTATAAAGTATCACCAATAATGCGGTAGGGTTGAGAATGATGTTGAATCCTTCGATGATCATGCTTGGTCAATGTGGACTAAAATGTGGAGGTTAGGAGATACACGATGATATCAATGTACCATGGATCAAGGATGCTAATCAGGATACGGGTCTCATCTGGGAGTTGTTCATCTGCACCAGCAGGGAGAGCTTTGGAGGGAAGGGAATAGATCAATTCTACGAAAACAAGTCACTTCTTAGATTTGGTTGTAGTGAAGACAAAATTGAATTCTTGCAGGATAATGATCCATTTAGAATACTTGCTCCCCAGCAACTGACGAGTCAGGATGTAGGTGATAGGGTTGCACTCAGAAAGCATTGTAGTCGTTCGTAAGAGAATATAATGCCAAAAACGTTGAGCAGCTTGGATGGTGGCCAAAGGTAACTTCTTGACATGTGTGTAATGTGTTTTAGTGTTGAGGAGATTCCGACTCAGGTAGTAGGTGACGTGTTCAACGCCTTCATCATTGTCTTGAAACAAATCCATAGCTATGGTATTAGGGGCTGCGGCTAGGTAAAGGAAGTAATCTCGATAATAATCAGGTGGATGCAACAGAGGAGAATTTAAGAGGACAACCTTAAGATCATCGAAATATTTTTGGGCTATCTTGTCCCATGCAAAGGGTGTTCCTTAAATCTCGTAGCTAGCCCGAAGTAGTTAGGTATAAAACGACAAAGAAAATTGGCCTTTCCCTTAAGGCTCTGGAGTTGGTGCAGTGAAGATGGAGGGGTTTGGTCTACCATTTGAGTCTGCTGAGATGGAAAAGGATTTTTTAGGATAGTAGGAGTCCCCTTGAGCAATCGTTTAACTTCGAATCGTCATGGAAAACCTTTAGTATAGTGATCCTCCTCGCAAATGAGGTAGGGATACTTAGGCTTCCATTGTGATGATTCACCGACAGACAATTCGGGAGGACCCTGTTTAGGGGCATCGACTTTAGTCTTGCCTTTGCCTTTCTTCTTTCCTTTCAAGGATTTATCCGCTACGGTAGACTAGACAGCATGGACCTCTGAGGTTTTACCAAGGCCTGGAGGGTTTTGAGATGAACTTTTGGGAGCAATATTCGAGACTAAATTCTATTTGGAAGAAGTTTTGACAGGGGCCTAGGATATTGAACTAATAACTCCATCAACGGGAGAGATAGCAGGTGACTTTGATGTCGCAGGATTAGATGATGGTCGTGAAGCATTGGATAATAATTTGTATAAGGTGCTAGACTGAGAGTAGACTAGGTCCAAGTACTGGGCACGAGCGATGGCTTGCTCTTCAGTGACGCATCCACCCGTGGCTATATCGTGAGCGATTGGGGCTACGAACAATTTGCTAAACTATTCGGTGAGAAATTGATCAACTATTTCAAACTTGATCAGTCGACGCATATCTCTCCATTCATGGATATGATCAGAGATTTACATCGCAGTGTCTTGCTTAAGCGAAGTGAGTAGATAAGTGCCCGTTTCATAACAAACTAGCAGTTGAAAATGCGTGAGAAAGGCCATGGCTAATGAATTGAAGTCATGAAAAGTACTTTGAGGTAGCTCGATGTACCATCTCGCTGCGGCACCCGTAAGGGTTCATTGGAAATGATGAAGATGAATGGAGTTAGGCACTATGAGTTCGACGAGCAATAGGGGTGATATGTCATCACATGGGCCTGAGGATCTTCTTTAGATTTCCCACTGAACTTAGGGTAATCACTGGGTATCTTGGATGGCACTGGAGGCCAGTACGACGAATGAAGAATCAGATCATTCATGAGATGTGATACATCTGGCAACTCAAGTGTAGCCAAGAAAGGTAATTGAGTGCTAAAAGTCATGGGAGGTCGATAGGTGGGCCCATAAGGAGGAGCCCATCCCTACTAGTAAGGATTTTGACCCCACTAGGGGATTTTGGCCATATGTGTTGGCATTATGACACAGTCTTGGCACTATGGCACAGGTATTGTCCTTGATGACCACTCACTCAGCGAAGCACTCAGATGACCGTTTAGGCTCACAATCTCTTAGAATAAAGGAAAAGGTGGTATATGCAGGTTCCCATTGGCCAAGCCACGTATACACACGGATTCACAAACCAAAAGGTGCACATGCGTATACATGCACTTTCATGCGCAAAATAGCATGTACAGTTTGGAAAACTTGGTTTTTGGTCCTTGGTATTTGGACCTATGGTTTTGGACCATGGTATCTTGTCCGAAGTGTTGAACCTAGGTATTTGATCCCAGGTATTGGCTCTAAGTGGTTTTGGACCATGGTATTGAGTAAGGCCTAAGACTCTAAAAGGGGAAGGAGATCATTAGGCAAAGGCACTCAAGGATTGAATATCTTATGAATAACAAGATCTAGAATACTAGTCATTGGGTTATGGTGCATAGCGGGATCTAAATCAAGGAGGAATCTGAGTGCTAGAAGAAGGATAAGTTCTATTGATGGGTCAAGATCTTAAGGCTTGAAGAGAAGTATCTTTGTGTGATTTTGATCTTTTATATTTGGCACATGTCTTGATCTATAAATCTGATGATCTGGGTATAACTGATCTCTGAATAGTTGAAAAGGATAAATTATCTTTTACAGATCTGTACACAGGTTCAGCATAGCAAAGGCGCGTCTACACACTGGTTTGGTAATTCAAAATGACGTATACACAGGTTTGCCTTAATATAGAAGTGTATGCACGCAAGTTCTACTCATTGAAGTAGCGTACGTATCATAAGATATGTTTTAGCTACTTTTGTTTATTGTTGCAATGTTTTGGGTTCAGGATTGGTTTTTGGTTACTATTATTGTATTCTGGTTACAACATTCATAGAAGTGAGTGTTTGATTCAGTTTTTGGTTGGTGCAAAGGAGATTGTTTGATGTAGATATATTTGATGTTTGATTGATTTTATTGATGGATGACGTCTGAAAATTTATGAATGTGGTCCCTGGAAGAAAAGAGAAGGTTGTAGCCTTCTATAAGTCAGTACCTATATACTAGTACATCAACTAGTACAAGAGCTTAGGGTGTTATAGCTCCCTTCTAGGAGAAGCTGGAGAATGAGAGAAGGTGGTAGCCTTCTACAGGTAGAAGCCTTCGTATTGGTATAAGACTGCACCAGTACAGAAATATTGTAAAAAGAAGTTTCTTATTGAAAGAAGATAGAGATGAATTGCAGTAGGTGGTTTTCACCCACGTTGCGTTTCCACCTTGTATCTTGTGTTCATGCGTGTGATTGTTTGTACTGTTTACTACACTTAATTACTGTTTTATGGTTTTGATACACATATTAAGATCAGCTAGCTAAATTAGAAATATGCAAGATATACGCGGTTTTCTCTAAACATAGTTGCATATATAGGCAGGTTTAATTAACAAAAGTAGCACATATCAATTTGTTTATGGAAATGAAAAATTGTTAAATTACTAATACTGATTCACCCCCCCACCCCCCCTCTGAATATTATTTCCAACAATTGGTATCAGAGCAGGTCCTTTGGAAGAAGCTTGATCACTTGAAGGAAGATCTATCATCATGAGAAACTATGAAAAAGAGGCATCCATCATGCCACCAATCTTTGATGGGAGCAACTTCATCTATTGGAAGGTAAGAACCACATCCTATCTTCAATCTCTTGGTACAAAAGTTTGGGATATCATAGAAAGAGGATACACATTTGCATCAACAACTCCTATAGATACGACTGGTAAAAAGTAGTATGAAATGAGTGCAAAAGCTGTCAATACTCTATTGGGGAGTCTATCTCAATCAGAATTAGTCAAGGTTATGCAGCTCAAAACCGCCAAAGAAATATGGGACAAGATCATTCTAAGCTATGAAGGAGATGATTAGGTAAAACGTGCAAAACTACAATCTCTCAGAATTCAATATGCAACTCTCAAAATGCACAATGATGAAAGTGTGGCTAATTATTTCTTATGTATAGATGAGATTGTTAATCACATGAAAAACTCGGGTGAAGATATAAAAGAAGTTACTTTAGTTGAAAATGTTTTAAGATCTTTGTATTCTAAGTTTGAATCAAACGTTTTTTCCATGGAAGAAAAGCAGAATCTTCAGAGTATTACCATGTCACAACTACATGGAATTCTAACTGTTTTCGAAATGAGAAAAGGGGGCCCATCAGACATTAGAGAAGTCACATTCAAAACTTCGAAAGGAGAATACAATGGGTCAGGACATATGTCAGAAGGAGAGGAAGAATAAAACTTTGTCAAGAACCTTCAATGGGGTTCTGGAAGATTCAGAGGTAAGCTACCTTTCAAATGCTTTGCTTGTGGGAGAGTTGGTCACTATCCAGCCAAATGTCCTTATAAAGATAAGCTTGATAAAGGTAAGGAACTAGTTAAATGGAACATAAAACAAAACGTAAGTAAGAAGAGGTATTATACACATGAAGACAACGATGGAATTTCAAATAGTGATGAAGATGAACATGGTAATGATTATAGACTTTTGATGGATTTTGAAGATGATGATTTCTTGGATGCTATAGATGAAGATGATCTCTATGAAGAAATTTATAAACTTAAAATTTGTTTAGAATAAAAGAGTATGATTATAGATACTCTGACATTCCAACTTGCTGAAAGGGAGAAACAAAATGAAAAGTTAGAACGTGAAATTGTGGGACTTAGAAAAGATATTGAGAAAACAAAAGCTTTTAATCTTAAATTTGCTAAAGGATATAAAACTTTAGATGAGATTATCAAAGTGCAGTGATCTCCTCTAATCAAGATATGTCTTGGATATACTGAAGAAGCATCTCAAGCATAGAAGCCATCCACCTCCAAAAGTTATCTTGATGCAGCAAGGATAAGAGAACAGGTTGACAATCATCAACAAAGGCTTAAAGCAGATCACTAGGTAAATCGGGGTCAATCTACTTCAAGGATGAACAGAAGATACAACCAATCGTAGGTAAATCATTCTCAATTTTCCTCAAGAATGAATGTCAACAGAAACTACAATCCCCTGGTTAGTAGATTTGATAATCACAGTAATTTCTTTAATGGCCAATGTTTCTCATGTCATAACTTTGGACACAAAGCTGCTCAATGTGTTTCCTACAAGACCATCATGACTAGAGAAACACAAAATCAAAGGAGTGTGACCGGGATCATGAAGAGGACCTATAATAACTTTTTTACGCTTGAAAATGAAATAGAATGCTCTATTTGTAACAATTTCGGTCATGAAGATTCTGAATGCAAGAGTAAGTTTTGGAAAACATCTCAGAAGGAGCATGATTCATTGGGTCCCAAAACATGGAGAAAGAAGGAACCACAGCCAGAAATATGTTGTATAGCCTTATATGTGAAAGGACATGAAAATGAGTGGTACATTGATAGTGGATGCTCGAAACATATGACAAGTGATAAAGAAAAACTTTAGTCATATAGTGCCTTAGAAAAGGAGAGGAAGGTCTCATTTGGAAATGACATCCCTGCACTCATGAAAGGTAAAGGCTCTTTTCTTTTAAAAGAAAAAGTCAAAGCTGAAAATGTTATGTATGTTGATGGCTTAAAGCATAATCTATTGAGTGTTAGTCAAAGGTGTGATCAAGGAAATGAGGTAGTATTTCGATCAAATGGATGTATTGTTCATGAGCTTGATACAGGAGAAACAATGATCAAAGGCATAATAACTCCAAATAATTTATACATACTCAAGGGAGGATAGTAACAATGCTATTTAAGCAAAAATGATGAACACTAGCTATGGCACAGAAGATTGGGGCATCTAAGCTTCCCTGAGATAAGGAAAGCATGCAAATATTAGGTTGTTTGTGATCTTCTTGACATCAGAATTCTAGAAAATACAATATGCAAATCATGTTAGTTTGGTAAGCAAACCAGAACTCATTTCCTTGAGAAGGAAGGATCAACTAGTAAGCCACTTGAGCTTGTCCATATTGATTTATGTGGTCCATCAAGGAAAAAGTCACCTCGAGGAGAAGATTACTTTATATTGTTGATTGATGACATTTCCAGGATGTGTTGGATAGGACTTCTAAAGCATAAAGACGAAGCTTTCAAAAAGTTCAAAGCATTCAAAGTCTTGGTTGAAAATGAATTAGATCAAAAAATACAATGCCTCAGGTCTGATCGAGGAGGGGAATTACCTCGGATGAATTTGTCAACTTTTGTGAAGAACATGGAATAAGAATGGAATTCTCTACTGCAAGGACTCCTCAGCAAAATGGAGTGGTGGAAAGGAAGAATATAATGGTTCAACAAATGGCTCGTGCTATGCTTGATGAGTCTGGAACTCCTGCAACCTTATGGGGTGAAGCTACATTTGCTGCCGTTACTATTCTCAACAAAACAAATGTCCAGGTAAACAACACTCAAACTCCTCATTAAATTTGGTATGGTAAGACTCCTACTATTAAATACTTCAAAGTTTTTGGAAGTAAATGTTACATCAAAAGAACTGATGAAAATCTTGGCAAGTTTGAACCTAGAGCAGATGAAGGCATTCTCCTCGATTACTCTTCTCGAAGTAAAGGATATAAGTGTTACAATAAAAGACTTGGAAAAATTGTTGAAAGTATTGATATGGTGGTTGATGAAGTAGGAAACAATCCAAAGTAGATAAAAACTGAATATTTTGAAGATGAAGAGGACTATCCTTCAACATCATATTAGACTAATGTTGAAGAAGAAACTTATGAGGTACCAGAAGAACAAATAATAGTAGAAGAAAAGACTCCATCCAGGTATGTTCAGAAGAACCATCTAGAGACTCAAATTTTGGGGTAAAAAGAGGTAGGTGTACAAACAAGAAGAACTATTACAGAAGCTTCAAGCTATATAGCATTGCTCTCCTCCATCGAACCACAAAATATAAGTGAAGTATGCAAAGATGAACGTTGGGTCAAGGCCATGAATGAAGAACTTGAGTAGATTGAAAAGAATAACACTTGGGAATTGGTTCCTAGACCTAATGATAAGAGTGTCATAGGGACCAAATGGATATTCAAAAACAAGCTGGATGAAAATGGAGATGTTATTAGAAACAAGGCCCGACTTGTTTGGAAAGGGTATGCTCAACAAGAAGGTATAGACTTTGAAGAAACTTTTGCACTGGTTGCCAGACTTGAAGCCATAAGAATGTTCCTTTCTCTTTCTAGATTTCAGAAGTTCAAAGTATATCAAATGGATGTGAAATCTGCCTTCTAAATGGAGATTTAGAAGAAGAAGTGTATATTGAGCAACCAGATGGATTTATCCTTGGAAATGATCCAAAACTTGTATGCAAACTCAGAAAAGCTCTCTATGGTCTTAAACAGGCTCCAAGGGCTTGGTATTATCGTCTAGACAAATAGCTCCATCAACAAGGTTTTACAAAAGGATCATCACATAGCAATCTATATATAAAAATTGACAATGGTAAATTCCTAATACTTGTTTTGTATGTTGATGATATCATCATTAGTAGCAATGAAGAAGCCATGAGTCAAAACTTTTCTTTGGTGATGCAGAAAGAATTTGAAATGTCCCTGCTTGGTGAGCTCACATACTTTCTTGTGTTACAAGTCCAACAAAACAAAGACGGTATCTTTCTATCGCAAACCAAGTACCTCAAGCAGATCTTGAAGAAATATGGCATGGAGGATTGAAAACCAGTATGTACCCCTATGGTAATAGGATGCATCCTCAACACAAATGATGAATCAATAGTAGTACATCAACCAACCTATAGATCCATGATTGGTAGTCTTCTCTATCTGACAGGTACCTGACCAGACATCATGCATGCAGTGGGAATAGTTGGAAGATTCCAGGCAAATCCAAAAGAAGCACACCTTTAGGGAGTTAAAAGGATTTTCAAATATCTTCAAGGAACACAAAACTATGGCTTATGGTATTCTAGAGATACAGATCTCACACTTAGTGGTGGTGCATTCTTTATGGGTTCTACATTAGTATCTTGGTTCAGCAAGAAACAAAGTTCAATTGCATTATCTACAACTAAAGCAGAATATGTGGCTGTTGCATCTTGCTGCCACAACTCCTTTGGATGATTTAAACATTGCAAGACATTCAAATCACTTGTACTTCACCTATCTCCATTTTATGTGGTGATACAAGTGCAATCGACATCTCAAAGAATCCAGTCATGCATTGAAAGACCAAGCACATACCTATCAAATATCATTTTCTCCGGGAACAAGTGCTTGAACAAAAGGTCAAATTGGAGTATGTTCCCTCCAAGGAATAGGTTGCTTATATATTCACCAAACCACTGCCCAGAGAGACATCTGAATACCTTATACAGAAGATGGGGGTATTTGATGCATCATCTTGTTGAAATGTATCCGTGTACATACACCGGTTTCTGTGGATACAGTCACGTATATGTTGGTTTCAAGAATATCAGTAGGCCAGAATCAAGATAAAAAGAGTCTAATATGGGTCTGATAGTGATCATCTAGAATAGGTTCAGGGGGAGAATATACTTCTAATAATGCATTTTTGGCATTATCTTAGAAGATCTTGGTACAATTTCACAGTTATTTTTTATTTAGGTGGAACAGGTGCAGAGGAAGATCATGGTTGCTAGTCTGGATGGTGATTGACAGATGTTGCTAATTGTAGTTGCTGATGACTATCATAGCATTGTCTTAGGTATTTGGTCTCTATGTCATGTATTTCCTTTATTATCAATGTCATGTAATGACCTATCTTGTTTCCCCATTATGCCTAGCATGGATGATGTAATGTTCTTGTCTTATCATGTGTAAACTTTTGGTGTATGCCCACTTGGTTGGGTGGATGAGTCAAACTTGGTATGTCCCCACTTGGTTGGGAGATGGATGTATGTATGAGTCTTTGGTGATAGGAAGGTCATTTATGATGTAGAGAGTCATGTTCTTCTTGTAGAACATCTTTTTGCAGACCTTGCTTACAGTCAGGGGGAGCACACTTCAGCAGAGCAAAGATTTCAGCATGTACTCAGGGGGAGCATAACCATTTTCCCTTGATGACAAAGGGGGAGAGTGACTTGGGGTTGCCATCAAGTCCAAAGGGGGAGATAGTTGGCATTATGACATAGGCTTGGCACTATGGCACAAGTATTTTCCTTGATGGCAACTCACTTGGTAAATCACTCAGATGACAGTTCAAGCTCATAGGCTCTTAGAATAAAGGAAAAGGAGGTATACGCAAGTTCTCGTTGACCAAGCCACATATACACACGGATTCACAGACCAAAAGGCACGTATGTGTATGCACACACTTTCATGCACAAAAATGCATGTACAATTTCGAAAACTTGGTTTTTGGTCCTTGGTATTTGGACCATGGCATCTTGTCTGAAGTGTTGAACCTAGGTATTTGATCCCAGGTATTGGCTCTAAGTGGTTTTGGACCATGGTATTGAGTAAGGCCTAAGACTATAAAAGGGGAAGGAGATCATTAGGCAAAGGCACTCAAGGATTGAATATCTTATGAAGAACAAGATCTAGAATATTGGTCGTTGGGTTATGGTACATAGTTGGATCTGAATCAAGGAGGAACCTGAGCACTAGAAGAAGGATAAGTTCTATTGATGGGTCAAGATATTAAGGTTTGAAGAGAAGTACCTTTGTGTGATTTTGATCTTTTATATTTGGCGCATGCCTTGATTTGTAAATCTGATGATCTAGGTATAACTTATCTTTGAATAGTTTAAAAGGATAAATTATCTTTTACATATCTGTACGCAGGTTTAGCGTAGCAAAGGTACGTATACATGCTGGTTCAATAACTCAAAAAAACATATATGTAGGCTTTCTTTAATATAGCAGTGTATGCACGTAGGTTCTACTCATTGAAGTAGCGTACGTCTCATAAGATATGTTTTAGCTACTTCTGTTTATTGCTACAATGTTCTAGGTTTAGGATTGGTTTCTGGTTACTATTACTGTATTTTGGTTACAACATTTAGAGAAGTGAGTGGTTTATTCAGTTTTTGGTTGGTGCAAAGGATATTGTTTGATGCAGATATATCTGATGTTTGATTGATGTTATTGATGGATCTAGTTTGAAAAATTATGAAACATGGTCCCTGGAAGAAAAGAGAATGTTGTAGCCTTCTGTAGGTCAACACCTACATACTAGTACATCAGCTAGTACAAGAGCTTAGGGGGTTGTATCTCCCTTCTAGGAGAAGCTAGAGAACGAGAGAAGGTGGTAGCCTTCTGTAGGTAGAAGCCTATGTACTGGTATAAGACTACACCAGTACAAAATATTGTGCAAGGAAGTTTCTTATTAAAAGAAGATAGAGAAGAATTGTAGGAGGTGGTTTTCTCCCACATTGGGTTTCCACCTTATATCTTGTGTTCATGTGTGTGATTGCCTATACTATTTAATGCACTTGATTACTGTTTTATGGTTCTGATACACAGATTAAGATCAACTAACTAAATTAGAAGTCTGCAAGATATACACGGTTTTCTCTAAACACAGTTGCGTATATACCCAGGTTTAATTTACATAAGTAGCATATATCAATTTGTTTATGTAAATGAAAAATTGTTAAATTACTAATACTGATTCATCGCCCCCCCCACTCAGTATTATTTCCAACAATATGGAATCTGAGGCTACCCCCATTGCGGATTACCTTAATGAAAGGGAGGATTCAGACCTTGAATACCTTGAAACTATCCATGCACAGATTTCTGATAGGTAACATATGGGTTAAAAAGTCGTTGAGATTGTTGACCTTGGACATATGGGTATGGGACCTGTTGTCCTGGAACATAGGGCTATTGGGCCTGCTTTCCTTGAACGAGAGGGTTCTAGACCTATAGTCCTTGGGCATAAGGTTGATACGCTTGTTGCGCTTGGACGTAGTGGTTTTGTACCTGGTGCCCTTGACCGACAGGATTCTGAACCTGTTGGCATTGGACAAGGGGATTTTGCACTTGCTGCTGCAGGACTTGACCTTGAACCCAATGGAGTCACTAATTTGTACTGAAGTAAAATTATAAGTGTAGACATGAACAAATTCCTCTAGCCCGATAATGGGTCTAGCCACAAAAGATACATTCTATGGAAGATTTCCTTAGGTTAGAATCACTCAAGAGGGCCTACCTCTTGGTCGCTTATCTTGCTTGATGATGTCCTCTCGTTTCCTTCTTCAAGCTCCTGAAACAAGTAAGAAACAACAACAGAAAAACTTAATAATAGACAAATTGCAATTCAACCTACTTAATGAGTCAATAAGCATCAAGACATGAATATTTAACATTAAAAAACATGTAGGAAATCAATTGATAGTTGCATAAATTAATATCAAAGAGAGATTACAACCATTCGTCTTGACATCATAGTCTTCCTCTGACAAGACTAGGTTTCCACACACTTCTGCTAGCATTCCATGATGACTCAAAACAACAATGGTTTAAATACTCATCCCTTTAGTCTTCACTCCAAACCAAACACACTTCTCCCTCACACAACTAGTAATAGCTTTCTTGTCAAATCAAAATAGTATACTCACACTTAGCCAACACTCTAACTAGCTTGTGCTTGGGAAGAAGGGAGGTTTATATACGAAATATGGATGGGAGATGGATCCTCTTCTCATGGAAGAAGGACTTATCCCTTGAGGTAGTTCCATCATTATAGGGGAAAGGAGCCCAAACTGTCATCCTCGACCCCATCTGGCCCAACCATTTACCCTACTTCCATTACAAATCTTCTAGAGATGGAAGCTTTAGCTCTAATTTAAAAAAAAAAATCCATAATAGGACCAACACAACTGGAACATAGCTCAGTCGCACCAATCGGCGTGGGGAATAGTGCTAATCTCTGCACATTGGCATGGGGGAGACAAAGGCCATTATTGTTAGTGTTATAAATTGGAAAAAAAGAAGTTTCAAGGGAAATGGTGTAAAAGGAAAATGATTTGCTCATGAAGAGGGACATAATGGGAGTTTCTCCATGAAGGAAAATCATGCGCGGTTCACTGTAGAGGTCCTCCAGGATCAGGGAATGGGGAGTACAAGGACAGTGACAAAATGTTGTGTAAAAAATAGTTAATAACTATAAGGTTGATTAAGGAAGATGGCCACTATCATATCTTAAGTAAAGCCTCCTTAGTTTAATGGAACTAACTATCCTTTGTGGAAAATAAGAATGGAAACCTATATCATGTCTTTGGGTACTAATGTTTGGGTAGATTTAGAGAATGATTATCAAGTACCTAGTTCTCTAGATATAACAAAACTAATAAGGCTTTCTATACATTTAATGCAATAGCTATAAATTCAATCTTAAGAAGTTTATTAGATATTAAGTTTTTGAAAGTAATGCATTGAAATACTACCAAATATCTATGGAACAAGCTCAAAAGATTATATGAATGAGATAAGAAGGTAAAGGAGGAAAGCTACAAACTTATAGAGGTCAATTTGAAATTTTGAAAATCGAAGAAGATGAAAATGTCACTTCATACCTTGTTTAAGAAGAAAATATTATCAACTCTATCATAGGTCTAAGTGAAGAAGTCAAGGAAGCTAGCATTGTTGAAACAATATTGAGATCACTTCTCTAAAGGTTTAATCCTAAAGTTTTGGCCATTGAAGAGTTACTTGACATGCAAAACTTGATCATGGTTGTACTTCATGGAACTCTTATTGCATATGAACCAAGGACCAAAGAGGAAATATCAGGGACCAAAGAAGCAACATTTAGAGTCGCCAAGGAAGGAAGCAAGCACAGTACTAAATAATACTCTAGTCATGAATTTGATCAAGAAGAATCCAAATTTATCAGAAAATGAAAGAAGCGAACTAGAAAGTTCAAAGGTAAGCCTCCATTTAAATATTTATAATGTGGAAGAATAGGAAACTATGCTTTTAAATGCCCTTATGAAAAAATGAATTATAGTGATGCTGAAGTAAATCTCAAATTTAATTATTATAAGAAAAGAAAAAATGCTAAAAATAAAAGTGTGTACTCCAAAGAAGACAATGATTACGAAAGAAATAAAACCATGTCTAATAATGAAAGATGAGGAATATTGTTCATAGTCGTAGAAGAAAAAATTGAAGTAGAAGTTGACCTTGAAGGATAACTCCTCAATGCCTTGAAAGAAATAAAATATCTAAGAAAATTTGTAGTTCAACAATAACAATAATTGCAATAATATGAAGATCAATATTTTGATACATATTCCATCCTCTCTCAAATTATAAATAAAAGAGGCTAAAAAGATAAAGGAGTTTTTGTCCAAACAACTAAACAAAACAGAATACGTTTATGAAAATTTGTAAGAAGAAATTGTGCTTTTGAGAGGATATTTATATCATCTCATTCAAAACATGAAGATTCTTAAAGGGTTTGAGTCAGTAGATCACATCAATAGTATCCAAATATCTCCCCTCCTCAAAAAAATTATTGTTTATCAAGAAGACATTGTCACAACCAAAGATTAAGATCCTTCAAGGGATCCAAATGGAGAACAATTTAACAGATATATGCATACATGCATTGGATCCAATAATAACACAATTGGATATTCCAAGAAAGTGATGGATCATCCCAAGCATGTTCACTTCAACATCTCAAATGACATACCAAAAGGCACAAGGAATCAATAGGATACTACCAGATCAACTAAGGAAAGAAACTAGGATGAAAGTATAAGGACCACCATGACAAAAAATATTCTCATGATATCTACAAGAAATAGACTCAAGGATCAACATAGGGAATAAATTCTTCCAAGGAATAACATCAGAATAAATTCTTTAGCAAGACAAATTCACTTAGCTAGGTATTAAAATGTGCTTTTTGGTTATTGTTTCTCAAGTACAATATTTGGACATAAAGCAAGGGATTGTAGGACCTATATAAACAATAGAGAATATTATCAGGATTTAAAGAATACATATATCGGAAATAAGAGTAGGCATTATAATGATGGTTCTTATGGGCCATTCTTTCTAATATTCAAGCCCAATGTAGAATGTTGCAAGTGCCACAATGAAGAATATATGGCACGTGATTACGAGATCAATTTGAGATGGTTCAATGGAGAAGGTATCCCCACTAACTCAAGAATAAAAACCAGGGAATGGGGAATGAAAGAAGAAATAATAAGGATAGACCTAATTTCTTATATCTAATCCATTGGTGAAATATTCTTCAAGAATATGGATGATTGGAGTAAAAATTCGAAGAAGAAAGATTATGTAGGATAAATGTATATTTAGAAAGAAGGAAGACTATGCACATGGGAGCAACTATCAAAAGGAGAAATTAATCATACCAAGGAATTTATGTTGTAGGTATGCAAAAGGAGTATAACTATTAGACATCAAGCATTTATCAAAATAAATTGAATAATTTGGGGAAGTTGAGTAGCTCATAATGAGAGATGTATTAGATCAAACATTTATAAAAATGATTTTTTGAAGTGATATCTCAAATATATAATACAAGGATTATTTCAAGAAGAATATGAAAAACAATAATTATGTAGGAGTATGTCCATAGCAGGAAACTTTAGTTGAAGAGAGTTTATTAATAAAGGGATCACTTATTCATGTTATAGGAATCATATTTTGAGGGGTAGAAAAATGAAATAACAATAATGGACCATTAATGAATATACATGATTAGTAGCACCCTCTTCCTTTGATTTCAAATGGGGAGAGAAAGCGGGCATTGGGAGAAACCAAAAACTTAATTTTAAACTAGTATCTTCATAGGGGCAGTTCAAGCTATTTTCATCAATGACCCCTAGTGGCTAGTGGTATTTCCATCAATGATGAAAGGGGATTTTGTTGGACATAGTGTTAGCATTGATGACAACAAATGTCATTGATGTAAAAGGGGAGGTCAAATAAAAGGTCTTGATGAGTATTATGATAATTCAATTCCTTGAAAGGTCACATCAAAGAAAATATCTTGTTGAGTATAATGATAGTTCCATGCCTTGAAATATCACACCAAAGAAAGGATCTTGCTGATTATAATACTAGTTCTATGCCTTGAAAGGTCACATCAATAATGAAGAGGTGACTTGAATAATATTGAGTTTTTTTTTGAAGTTATGATGTTCAAATAAATCTATTGATGGTATGGTTGGATACTCCTCTTCGAGACCTTTCCAATTTTATATCACACTTGGTAAAACCCCTTTGGGATAAGAAGATAAATCAATTTGAAATTGATAGTGGTAAAAAGAGAAAAATCACCAAATCTATTATTAAAAATACCAAATTTGTCAAATTTCCAACATATTTGGATCATATCATTGAATTTGTCGGCAATCTACAATACATGTCACATGGACTTGCACACTATTTAACAAGGTTAAAGATTATGCATCTCTAGGTTGATTTGACCATTGAAAATTTCATGGACAATTGGTAGAGTGATAACTTGTATGGGAATTAATAGCCCTTCACATCTACCATGATGGATAAATCATCTTCATATGCATGGCAAGTAGAACCCCCACTGTTGATGATAGGTGGCATTGAAATTTTACATGGACACACATGTGGTAGGATAGGATTGGCTGAGTGAAAAATCGGTGACATGTGGTAACAAGAGGTTTGCAACATGGTGATGACATGGGCATATATGATGTGGCAATATGTGATGACATAGTAGCACAAAAAGGCACCGTGTGGCACACTTATTGGATAATTTTGGTTTGACAATAGGGTGAAATATGATTGATACATTGCACCACTCATAGCATGCCATATGTTGATAGTGATGTCATGTTGATGTCAACAGAGGGTTTACCATGGGCCCCTAGGATTAGGTCACATGGAAAGGACACATGGAAGTTTCTTCACAACACCAAAATTCAAATTCACATTGGCCCATGTCCCAAACTCATGTTAGCTTCATCCAAGTTTAGGAGAACCCACACATATAAATAGGTGTGCAACATGTGCAATGGAGAGGTGTGCTAATTCATTTATATACTAGTTTATAACAAAGATCCAATTGTTATTTTGTTGTTCCCAAAAGAATGTTGTCTTAGCGGTGTACTTTTGTGTTATCTCTATGGTGTCATTCCAACCCTATGGTGTTCTATTGTGTTTAAAGGCATGCCAACTCAATGGTATATTGTTGTGCCAACTCAGTGGTGTATTTTCATGCCAACTCTATAGCATATGGTCATAATATTTGTGGTATATGGGCATGGATTAAATCCTAAAGCCATTGAAACTTGGCTCTATGGGATATTGTGGTATATGATTATGTATCGAGGCCTAAAGGCATTAGAACCATTAGTACTCAACTCTATGGTATATGGTTCTGTATTGAATTCTAAAGGCTTTGAAACTTGACTCTGGGGGATATGGTCATATATGGTTGCATATTGAAGCTTCAAGGCATTAGAATTGGATCTATGGCATATGCTTGTAGCTCTATGGTAAATGGTTATGTATTGAAGGTTGAAGGCATTGACACAAAACCATATAGTAAATGGTTATGTATTGAAGCTGGAAAGCATCGACACAAAGCTCTATGGTATTTTTTCTTTTATCAAATCCTTAAGGTGCTAGCACTGATCATTGTGGCATATGATTATATATTTTCGGTATGTGGTTGTGTATTGAACCCTGAAGGCATTGGAACTTAGCACTCTGGTATATGATCATGTGTTGAAGCCTAAAGGAATGAGAACTTTGTATATGGTAATTGTCATAGGTGAATGCCACTGTATTGAAGTCCTAAGGCATTGACACTTAGTTTTGTGGTATATCGTCATGTGTGTGAATCTTTTCTGATATATATTTTGTATGGCTAAGAACGAAGTTTTATCCTTTAATTTTAAAAAAGTGGTCACTAATTATTGAGTTTGTTGTTTAAGGGTGAAATGAACAAATAGCACAACAAATAAATTGGTTTTGACACTATTTGGTTTAGGAGAGGTCACAGGTTTCAATTCACTAGAATTTTCCATAATTTATTTTTCATTATAAAGTGAATTTTGTTGAATATTTAAACTATTCATTGAAGTTCATTCTATAGAATGCATGCAAAAAAAGTTCATTTTTCAGGTAATGGACCCAAAAGGTACAATTTGTAGAAAACTAATTTTCATAATGTTATTTTTGGGTTAATTTGAGTGCAGTTTGATTTTAAAAAAGGGGGAAATGGATTGTCTTGTCTTGTGATCTATACAATGGTTGTGAAAAGCCACAAGGATATGTTTTGAAGGAAAAGAAGTTACATGAAATTGTTTGGAGCCATATTATGTGGTTGAGTACTAATGAAAGATATGAAGGATGCACTAATGTTGATTTTAGAATAACTGGTTGATGTTTTATTGATATGATTAGATTTTGAAGATGTGTTTTATGATGAGCCTATGGATATAGTTTGAAAGATTATGAAAAGTGGTCCGCAACAATTTGAAGAAGGATATGGGTCCCTCAATCAGGTTAGATCCTACTACAAGTTGGTGCTTGAATATTTTTAAGGTTTGTGCCTCAATCAAGTTGTATCCCACAAAAGATTCATTCCTGAAAATTTATTTTGGGCGTTGGTGCCAATGAATCAAGGTAACGAAAGATTGAAGTAGATAAAAATATTTGTGGTTTCTTCTTACAAGGTTTTCAATGTACATCTTGTTTTTATGTGTTGAAGTGATCATGTCTATTAATGCTCTATTATGTTATTAGTTGTGATCAAGTTGTAAAGTTTTTTGATTGGTATACTTGGTTAATACACTAATTCACCACTTTAATTCTAACAAAAATAGGGAAATTTGGTTTGTGATCACAACTATAAGAAGAAGAAAGAAGTTGAAGAGTAGCGTTCAAATGTAGTGTTCAAAAAATTTGATGAGGAAATCAAATTGTTGGGTTGTTGAGAGAACCTAATATTACAACTAGTTATGAGAAATATTCAAAAATTCCTAGAAAATAATAGATGTATAAATTATCTATATAGATAGAGGGGATTTTTAGTTTTAAAATTAATTATTTGTTTGTAGGTATAGAGGATAATGATGAACATGAATCTATAATTAGGAAGATAGAGTCTAAATTATTTGTTAGAGATGAAACTAGACATCAAGGACAACATGAAGGTGTCGAACAAAGAATTGCCTTTAGGATGAATGAAGTATTGCCTCTTGAAGAGAGTAATGAAATGAGGGGACAAAATTCATATTCAACGTTGGAATATTTTGGGGAAGAGATGAAACTAATAGAAGAAAGGTTGATCAATATAAGGATTGATGAGTATTACACAGAGGTTATTGATGGGATCATATAATAGAATAAATGTTGGGAACATCTAATGAATTTAATATTTTTGAAAAACAAGTATGGGTAGTTATGAATGAAGATAAAATGAGGAATGATGGGGTAACAATGTCTCATAAGAATGAAATTGTATATCATTTAAAGTGAGAGGATTTATGGTGGGAAATTGTCTTGGAGGAAAATAGAGAGGATGAAAGAAATAAATTTAACAAGAAGGTTTTAGAGGATTAACTAAAGATTCAAGGGAAGTCTAATCCATAAGAGGAAAAAAAAAAAAAAAAAAAAATCTTTAGTAGTTTATACATATGTAGCATAAAGAAATGAAGATAAGTGAGATATGTTGTCATATTTTTACTAATAATGGTTTTCAAAAGTCCAATAGGAAGAATATTTATCATAATGAATTTAACTTGTATCAAGATGAAAATAGAAGCAAGAATTTGGAAAATACAAAAACTTTCATAAACAACCATGGAGGAGGTAGCTAAGTGCCTCAAACTTTTTTTTGAAGCTCTCTAATGAAGTGTAATGGAATAAGGTTTTTTAAACACTTATACAAGAATATATGCAATAACAAATCAATAACAAGTTGTTTCAATAATGGATAGGAATAGACATCGAAATTAATGAATTATGGAGGTTGATGAAAATTTCTAAGGAGAGGTATAGTGGAATGATGCAGGAATAAAAAATAAAATGTAGTTAAGAAAAAGTGATTTTGTGGACAACGAAATTAGATAACAATAGCATAGATTTTGGGGTCCTCGAAGGCTAGGATCAACAAGGAAGCAAAAATGTAATCAAACACACAAACAAAAACAACACATATGAGATATAGCAGGCATGAAGCAATTGAAAACATATGACCAGAAGGTCATAGTAGTTTATACCTTGGGAGTCTAATGTAAGAGAATAATCTCTTAAATCAGCCGCATTGACCATATATTAGTAGCCATAGTATTTACTAAGATAATGGGTTCCTCTAAATGGAAATTAGTATATTTATGTTTGTAAATATTTTTTATAATGACTAAAATCATGTAAGAGGATATAATCCTCATGGAAACTTGTGTGAGGGTCTAGAATATGCTTAGTAATAGATTTGAGTAGATAGGAATTGAGGAATTTGTCTCTTAAAATATAGGGATTATGGTATCTATGACTAGAATTCATTGTCTAATCAATAGGTGTAGTTAGTTTTGAGTTGGAAGTTACCTTCAATTTAAAAAGAAATGTAATCCTATGAGATAAGTGTTTCCTAAATGGTATAAGTTGCTAAATTTTCCAAGGTGGAAAAGGAGAGAAGGAAGAGTTGATCAGATATGGAGAATGGTTGAGGGTAAGAAAGCTTAGAGAAGTTATTCAACCTAAAGGAAATCAAAATTTGAGTACTATTAAAGCCTTATAATGTTTGTATAGATTTCATGAATGAATATAGATTCATGTTTACTATGCATGTGTATTATACTTTGTATTACTGATGAATAGAATTCCGTTATTGTTTAGAATGACTTTGAAAATGATGAATGATGATTCTAGCATAATCCTATAATATGTTATTCCATGCATAAAATAGAATGTGTTGAACAAAATAATTTGACTATGTGTATTCCAAACCTATCATAAATATTGAGGTACTATTGAAAATATATGCCTATAGAAATGGAGGGTTAAGTCATGTATATGAATTCCTATGGATTAATTAGGCATATTAACCTTGTCTGTGTGGTAGTAATTTGATGGCTAAGAATAAATTGGGTCACTTTTCATGATAGTCAACCTCCAATGGAATCTAAGTTTAATTCTATAAATATTGTACATGGACAAATTGGACGTGAATGTGGAGAAAGAGTTTGATAGGGTTAACTCATGGTTTCCAATTCTAGAAAGTCACATTTATTGAAGGAATGGGGAACACATCACTCAAGATTATATAGCCTGAAAAGGCCACAGATTGGAGGTTCAACAACAAACTCATAATATTTCAGATAACAGTCAGTAGAAATTACAATGTGTAAAGAACTGTGGACCTGTAGCAACCATGAAAGGATTGAAATTATTGGCTTAAGTAATGAATATATTCTACATAAGATATGCATAAACAATAAATTAGTTATTCAAAAAATGTTGGTTATTACTCCTCAATTATAAGCCTAAAGCCAGTGTCATTATTAACAAATGGTTTGGCTTCCACTTCCTAATGGAGGAACATGCTATGAAAATTAGTGGCCTGCCTTGGATGAAGGGATAAGGGTTCCTTACTTTACAAAAATGGAATGTAGGGTTTGAACCTCTTCAGGCCCCCCCAAAGAATTATGGTTGAAGAAAACAATATTAGTGATTTAAAGTATGATAAGGAAGCTTTACTATGTTTATGAAGGCTTCTTCCATCCGCTAGACACGAAGATGATGTGGTTTCTAGTGGAAGTGGATCTATTTGGGGGACTCTTGGCAACCATTGAAATTTACTGGGGCACTTTCTCTATCAGGAATGCTATTGACTATTGGAAAATTTCCTTCCAATGCCTTAGCTACCAGAAAATAAGACATTTGATTAAGTATTACCCCCTATGCTTCCAAGGTGGGCATCGAAGGAAAGATAAGGAGGCCATGTCAAATAATAAATATCCATGGGGTTCTATAAATATGGAGGAGCATGGACAAAATACTTCCGGCTCTCAACAAATTTCTCTTTGGGACTCTTTCGAGAATGAGAGTCTAAACCATAATATCTCTACCAATTCCTCGATTTTGAGCCCTAAGGTGCTCCACACAAAATATAGCAAACATGCCTCAATGACCTCTAAGTAATGTTATTTGTATACCGCAACGAGGAAAAGAAAAGATATTTAGTTTTCTATCATTTAAGGCCCTGTAAAGCGCCCATATTATCACCCATTTGCAATCGGTCTACTCAGAAGAGTGTTTTATCTCCCTATAATTGGACTAAGAATTGGAGAGCATAATCAATAATTTGTCAATGGGCCTTAGAGCATTGACTGTAAATAAAAATGCATTTTTGGATGGAGACCACTTGGTGGGTCATGCTTAGGGAAAATTTGCGTCTCACAAGTAGAGAACAAAGGAAATAAACCTCAAAAAAATATCCCTATGTTGAAATCTAGAATTTGAACTTAACTCAGGGTTTTTTGAGAGACTTGAGGATTCTTTGTTCCATCCTTTTGATCTGGGCCCCTCCAATGATGCCCCTAGGTCTCTAGCTGACATTGTTCCCTCGGACCTTAGAGTAGATAATTTTGTTTCTTACATTTCATGATGAAGATTATGTTGTTGAACATTAGGGGGTTGAGATCTGCCCAAACCAAATGATGCATTTAAATGCCATCCAAACAAAGAATCTAGTTCATATTCTACTGCAGGAAAATATGGTTTCAAAGAAAATCAATCAAGAAATTGCTAAGTACAAGACAAAAGTGCACACTAAATTGGATAAGATGCTTGCAACTGGGATTATCATACCTATTGAAGAATCAGACTGGGTTAGTCCCATGGTGGTTCAAGAGAAGAAAACGCAGGGAAAAATTCAGATATGTGTAGACATAAGGAAGTTAAATGATGCTTGTGTCCATGATCCATTTCCTATGCCATTCACAGATGAAGTACTAGAAAATGTTGGAGGTTGGGAGGCTTACTCATTTACTGATGAGTTCTTAGGGTACCAATAGATCAAGGTCATGCAAAAAGATAGGAGTAAGACTACCTTCGCTACTGAATGGGGTGTTTCTAGTGGACATTTATGCCTTTCGACTTAACAATTCCCCTACAATTTTCTCGAGGGTAGTATTCCCTCCTTTCAAGGAGTTTATTCACAAGTTTATGGAGGTCTACTTCGATGATTGGACTATGTTTGGGCTAGTTAAGGTACATGTTGTGAGCCTTCATCTTATGTTGGATACGTGTTGAAGGTATGATATTTCCCTTAATTTGAAGAAATGTGTATTCTACGTACCATATGGGATACTGTTGGGACATGTATTCTGTAAGCAAGGGTTGATGGTAGACCATACCAAAATTGCAATAATTACTAATCTAGAGCCTCCGAAGAATTTCAATCAAGTGTGCAAGATGTTGGGGAACATAAGGTACTATAGGAAATTTATCAAGTCATATGCACAGATCACTGCACCCATGCTAAGATTGTTGAGAAAGGATGTGGCATTTTTCTGGGATGGTGACTTTCGAGTTTGGATGTTTTGAAGGAGAAAATCATCACTGCGCCAATTTTAGTGTTCTTCAATTGGAAGAAGGAGTTCCATATGCATGTAGATGCATCTTACATAGCACTGGGAGTTGCGATCACCCAACCAGGCGAAGGTGATATTGGTCATCCGGTAGAATTTGCAAGTAGAAAGTTATCTAAGGCAGAAAAAACTATTCTACCATAGAACGTGAAGGATTAGAAATGGTGTATGCATTGTAGAAATTCAGACACTACTTTTTGGGTGTGCACTTCAAGATGTACAACAAGCTTATGTTAGGGGGAAACTATGTCCATGGCTGCTGCTCATTCATGAATATGACTTTGAGGTAATTGTGAAGATAGGGAGACTGAATGGTGACATACCTACAAATTTGGAGGAAGGCTTTCTTGATGTGCAACTCTTTGTTGTGCACATTGCGGATGACCATTTTGTTGATATAATCCAGTTCTTATCCATGGGTATAACCCTTGAAGGGTATTCCATGCAGCAAAAGAAAGACTTGGTGGTATGAGCTACAGATTTCTATGTTATTATAGGACATTTATATAAAATGGGATCAGATGAGATATTGCATAGGTATGTCCTGGAGTATGAATGAAAAGTATCCTTGTTGAAGCGCATGGAGGAGTTGTAGGAGGACATTATGTGGGACGAGAAAGTGCATATAAGATGCATGATTAGGACTATGGTTACCGACTATTAATAAGGATTCCAAGGTTTACTGTAGGCCATACGATGTTTGTCAGAGAACTGGGAGACTATCATGAAGATATGAATTACCTCTGAATCCTCAAGTGTCATTGGAGGTTTTGGATAAGTGGGCAATAGACTTTATAGGACCAATTCATCCACTAGGAAAGAAGACTAGAGCCAAGCACATCATTACAACATATGAATATTTAACCAGGTAGGATGAGGCATAGCTTGTACAGAATCGAAGTGCCGCTACAACTGTGAAGTTCATCTTCGAGTATATTTTGTCTTAGTTTAGCTACTCGAAGATCTTGATGATTGATAGAGGTTCACACTTCTTAAATGAGACAATTGTTGCTTTGCTTGAAGAATTCTAGATGTACCACCAAAACAGTACGTTGTATCATCCTAAAGAGAATGACACTATAGAAGCATTTACAAAATTATGGAGAATACCTTTACAAATATTTTCCATACGAAGTGAAATGAATGGGATGTGTGCATACCCATTTTTCTATGGGAGTATAGAACTACCTACAAGAAGTTGACAGGACAAACACCATTCATATTGGTTTATGGAAAAGAATTTGTGATGTCAATGGAATGTATAGTACCCAATTTGCAAATTGTTGCAGTTACCGACATGGCCAATTGGGATGCCATGGAAGAAGGGTTCGTGCAACTCGTTGAGTTGGAGGAAGATCATTTCTTGGCGGTTTTCATTAGCAGGTGCAAAAGGATCATGAAAAGGCATGGCATGCTCACCATATCAAACATCACACCTTTAATAATGATGATTTGATAATGTTGTATGACAGTAAGTTCACAAAGTTTATGGGAAAGTTCCAAATGCATTGGTTGGGGCCATATATTATTAAGGAAATTACAGATGGAGGAGTAATTCGGCTTGCGAGGCTAAATTAGGATTTGTTTCTGGGAAAAGTCAATGGGAGTCGATTAAAGCTATACAGGCATAATTCTACCTTTGTGCAATGACTATATGGATGTGGGATAGTCTTAGTTTTCCAGGAAATTACAAGGGAACACGAGATTATAAAATACATTGGAAAAAGGAACATTAGATAGAGTTATAGGGCTGCGCGACAAATCGGGGCTAGGCACAGAGGAGAGATGCGAAGAGGGAGTTGCGCTATGATGGTGGATCCCACACAACTGGGCCAAAAGGTAGATCGTTGGAAGCATTGTAACTGATTGGATGGCAATTTTTCATTACAAGGGGCGGGGGTGGGGGGGGAGGGGAATTTAAGATGTAGATATTTGGAAATATGTTGCCAAAACTGCATTAATGACAGGGAATTGGATGGAACAAATAGGTTTGAATTCAAATTGAGCTATAAATATGGCATCTTGCTCCACATTCAAACACTTTTCTCCCTAATAATTTTCCTTAAGATATTGCGCTTTGACTTGTGTCTAGAATATTGTTGTATGTCTGATAAGGATTGGGAGAGAATTCTTTCACAACCAGAATTCACAAACTTACCTCATTGGCACCACAAGATAATCCTTGAGAGAATGACTACAATGCAGCCTAAGACAGAGGCGACCCAACTTGTACCTACAGGGATGCCTAATACTACGCTTAGGTCACCAAGGCCTTAGCTATCTACTTCCACAATGGGAGGTCATAAACATAAGAAACCCCAACAAGCATTAGTGTGACAATCACCACAGGAAAACTCATCCGAAATTTGCCAGAAATTCGAAATGGATATGTCCAAACAACAGATGGAGCCACTGGGTCTGGATGAGGAAGAAATATGCAGAGGAGTAGATGAGCTTGGTGTAGAAGAGGTTATGCGAATAACTTGGCTACCTCAGTATATACCACCTATAAAATCTATGTAAAAAGTGCCCAAAGACTCAGATTCTATGCAATTTATAGTCTCCACACCTTTGTTGCCAGAGAATGTGTTATTTGAGGGCTCGTTCCTGGCTCAAATGTAAAACTTGAAAATGGAGGATTAGGACCTGGGGGACCACGAGAGGTTTCCATAGTTTGCACCAAGTAATTACCTCAAGAAGTTCTACTATGAAGAGTTAGATGTCACACGACTTGAATCAATGAACTGGGTGACCAGAGTTGGGGGCAAGGTGCTCCTAAATATGTTTTGGGTGTCGCACTTTAGTCGCACCACTGTTAAGACAGGTTGTGTGTGCCAATTTATGACATTGCTACATGATGGGTGCCTATGGTTTGGATGGCCCATCCTAATCACTAAGATTTTAGTCCATTGCATAAAATTGTTGCCATCCCAAGCAGTGGACCCTATGGAGGCTTTTGTAGGAAAGTCAAAGGAAAAGAAGTTGGCAAACCAAATGAAGAGTGATTTTGGTCCAGTCAAGAAGTCGTGCCAATATTCCATTCAGTCAGTATCATATGGAGTGGTGTAGTTCGATGCATAAGTCTTGGTCAGTAAGATCACAAGGAAGTGTTGCACCGATGAAGTGTTGGCACCGTCTCTTTGGCTGCACAATGCACCAAAGGAGTCTAGTATAACTGGGCTCAATATTTATGTCATGAATTCTTAGAGGACTAAATAGAGACCCAAGATAGTAGCAAGTTGATACACTACGTGTGGTTATTACTGTTGATCACATTGGTGGCCTAGAGGACACCCGAAGAGATACAATTCCCTTAATAGGACTCAGACCTCCCTGAGGCCGCAAAGTTCACTTCACTATGGGCTACCAAAGACCCAACACAAGTGATGGAGACAAAGGTATTTTGGGCCTTATTTCAATCTAACCTAAGGATGGTGATTAACTAGTGGCTAAGGTTATCACCAGGTTTTCATGAGTAGTATGCCAATTTCGCAGATTTTAAGACAAATTTCCATAATCTGCACATTCGTGCGAAGAAATATGCTAAGTCAATATGGTGCAAGTTACCATATTTAGAGGCCAAATATGATATTATAAGAATTGTACCAAGTGATTAGATGACCCCCTCTAATGCCAGCGTAGGTGCGAGTAAGGTTGCTGAAGGCAAAGTAGCGCAGACCACAACGATGATAGTAGCAAAAAAGAAGAAGGAAGCACATAAGGCTTCCACTAGAGAGAAGGTTGTGACAAGAGAAAAGGTCATGAAACAAAAGAAGGTTGCTGCAAAAGAGAAAGAAGTTGTTGAGAAAGAAGTGGTTGCTAAGGAAAAAGTAGCTACAAAGGAAAAGACTACATCGTAGGAAAATTTTGACCTCGGTGAGACAGAAGCTAAGCACATGGATGTAGAGAAAAATATAGAGGGAGAAGAAGAAGGGAGGGTAGGCTTGGAGTCTCCCTTCATTTTCAAGAAGAGGTAGAAAAGGATTTTGACAAGGCCACACAAGAAGCAAAAAATAGATAATATAGCGACCATGATGCCTTTTTTCCTCACAGAGGGAAACTTGGATGAAATTGGGGATCTGGTCCACTATTCCACAATGGATCTTATGAGCCAATTCGAAGCACAATAACAACAATCACTCCGTAATGTACAATAAGTCCTGCGGGAATCGCAGCCCCAAACAAGTCTTCACGTGAGCATGGGACATACGAGCGGGAAGGAGTTGAGCCTGAAACAGGTGAGTGGGTCAGCACTGGAAGCAGAACTCACACTGGATCTCCATGCAGTGTAGTTTCCAGAGGGATCCTTACACATTGATTCAGCATATGACAGGATTAACCTATTGCATATGAAGGAATTGTGTCTAAACCTAGTTGCACTTCATATTTAGACTCTACACAAGCTACACCAAGGGGTGTCAAACGAGCTCCGAATTAGGGAAAAATGTGCACTTTGGATCATCAGCAAGGTAAGAAAAAATAATTAGTAGATCTTTGAGGAAAAGGCATAGGCTCTCAAGGAAATAGAGGAGATAACTACGCAAAGTCTGTAGCTCCAGGTTGTTATTGCATAGGCCTATAGAGAGCTCCCCAAGCTCCATATTAAGGTATAAGAAACCCCTATAGAGAAGATTCAGAGGCTCACCACTACAATAAAGGAGTCACAGTAAAAAGTTGACAAAGCTAGGCTTGAGCTCTAGTTGTAAATCTTAGAGCTACAACCCACTACCCCTCCAGAAATTAGAGGGTAGCACGAGGCTACTTTTAAAGAAAGGGATGGATGCCTTGGAAGCTGTAGTCAAGGGCTACAATTAGTTATTTGAATAGACCATGGAACTATGCACCTCACTGTAAGGGGATCCAACTTTGTAGATGATTGAAGAAAACATCAGAGAGAAGCAAAGACAGTTCAATGAAATCAAGTCAACAACACGAACCTTATCTCTAGTGTATAGGTTCACAAGGTTACAAGAAGGAAATCCCATCCAGAGGGAAATTGATGAGTTACATCGTAAGTAAGGCATCATATCTTCAAGGATGTAGCCTTGGGTAGATGAAGACAGTCAGTTGACCCTATCATTGAAGAGAAAACTCAAGGGGACAATAGACAAAAAGGACCATGAGCCTTGTAGTTGAAGGCCCAACCTCTAAAAAACTAGTCTAGGAAGTGCATCAAGATGTTGTGCAGCTGACAACAGATCTACAAGTTTTGAAGATTGAATTTAGTGAGATGAAAGTGAAGATCGAGGTGCCACCAACTGAATGACTCGACGACAAGTCACAACTTTGTGTTGGGGGCCTATTGGGATAGGGTCCCTTGGGGTCAATTTTGTAAAAAAAATTGTTATCTATGTAAATTCTTCGCATCTTGAGGAAGCAGAGTGCAAAGGTCGTAGAAGTCAAAAGTGGTTTTAGGAAGGTCAAATGCCCTTATTTTGTTAGAATTTAAGATGTTTTGTGACCCACCCATGGTTCACAAACATGGTTTTGTAATTAAAGAAGCTGTATAAAGGAGTCATAGCAAGTCATAGGAAGGCTGTTAGTCGTTGAAGATCTATATATGGGAAAATAGTGTAAAGAAAAAGAGTCTAATTTTGTACTTAGGCGAAGGGGGATGGTCCTGTAGTTGTATGCACAGAGACCTTGGTAAGTCTGCAATTGAGTGCATAGGTCCTTGCAGCTATGTGCGTAGTGAGTAAAGAGTCTGTAACAGAAGGATTGATCATAATAAAGACTATTTGTGGCCATATTTGTGTATCTATGACTTTCTATTTACTTATGCATTTTTTGTGTATTCTCTTTGTTTTTTGTAATTATATGAAGGAAAACTTAATTGGTGCACAAAAGTAATAGATCTACTAGTATACTTAATGATATGAATGTTTAAGGAAATCAGTGCAGGGTTCGAAGTTATTGCCCCTAGGTTATTGTACATTTTTCATTAAGGGTTAGGGTCCACAAAGGTCAAAATAAGGCCCTAAAAGTAACAGAAACCCATCACATAGATCTCTAGATGTAGAAACCTGGTTTTTTCATCCCCCAATATTGTTTTAGGTGAGACTGTATCCTACACTACATAGGTTGTTTCCAAAAGGTGTTGGGATAGGGTCACTAGGGTCAGTTTCGGGGTTAGTTAACCCAATTTTTGTATAAGTTTTTGTAAAATATGTAAACTATCCATGAAATATGGAAGTGAAGGGCGCAGATAGATAAGAGTCAAATGGGTCTTATCCCCTTGTTTGGGTAAGTAAATAGGTAAGTTTTGAGACTCACCCATGGTCCGCAAACCATGGTATTGTATTGGAGAATGTTATATATTTTGAGTCATAGGGAGTCTAGAAAAGGTAACTAAGATAAGAGAAAGCAAGATATAGACTATTTTGGGCAAGTGCTAAGTCGGGAAGGCATTGCTTCCTGTACTTAGGCAAAAGGGAAAGGCTCTTGCAACTGAGTGCACAGGAGGCCTTGGTAAGTGTGCAGTTGAGTGCACATACCCCTGTAGCTGAGTGTGCAAGGTGAAAGAGTCTGTAATCTAAACATTGAGAATGAATAAAGACTAGTTTTGAAGAATTATCTTGAAATCTGAGCATTTTTGTTGATTCTATTTATGTTACAAGTTGTCACTCTATAATATGTTTTCCATGGAATAGTGAATAAATGCTGCACGAAACTACTTAATCTATTTTATTTATGCATGAATGAAGTAATTATTTTTGTTCATGAAGTTAAGGGTTAATTCTGTTATCTTTTCTAAGGAATTAGGTAGATCTATGTGAAGGAAGAGCTAGGGTTATTCATTGATGCGCGAAAGTGGATAATTCATTTGTTTAAGGTCTGCAAGGATTGATTGTGGAACTTTACGAAGGTCTAGAAGCCATTTTCCCTGAATTATAGTAATGAGCCCTAGAAGGATATTGATCTGCATGAAGGAAGATTTTAAATGTCAGATCTTAAGAACCACTTATCACATGTCCTAGGATGCAGAAACATGGTTCTAGCATCCCCCAATACTGCTTCGGGTGAGACTGCAGTTTGTTGCTAAAAGGGCCAACAATTAGGGTTTTGTTGGTTGGGCAAACAACTCTAAACTTGGGTTAGGCCCCCTTAAGCCCACAAATGGTTTTGTTGCTAGGACCAGGGTCTATCTGAGAGATGTGTGATAAATGGTTTCCCACGAAGAAAGAGCTTAATAAGTGGATAGATAGAAAATTACATGCATTTGTGGCTCACGAAAACAAGAGCCCTAAATTATCCAAGGAGTAGTGGTTACAGAGATTTTTGTACACAGAAGAGATTGACATGTTATTTTGCTTCTTCCCTGAAGAATTACAGGAATGGTTATATAAATTGGTCGATAGTCAAGAGACATGGAGACTCGAAGGCCCTATAGTGTGGACTGTTGAACTGGTGTGACGTTTGGAAGCATCAGAAAGAAATATTGTGCAGGCTGTGGACCATTGGATTGATCGCACATTGGGAAGCTTTGTGACTAATTTCATGATCAATAGAAATATTATCTATGGTGAAGCAGAGCAAAGGATCTTTAAAGGATCGTAAGGTAGGTATTTTAAATAATTGAAGACTTGGATTAAAATGCTGTTATGTGAAATAGGGTTAAGATGTTACCTTGATGTTTGGGGCTATGCCAAGTGCAGCTCAGTTAATTATGTAGGGTATTCTGAGGATAACTCATCCATCCACTCCACCTCCACCACCACCTCATACACCTATGCCTTCACCCCCTCCACCTCTGCTTCCACCATTCAACATGGTGAATGTGATGAAGATGCCGATTTTTAAAGGAACATAGACCAAAGATCCATAACAGTTTTTCTTTGTCACATGAGTTGTTTGTACAGCACAACAAATCATGGATGATAATATTAAGGAAGCATAGTTGGTTAAGACCTTACAGAACAGTGAATTAATATGGTATATCAAGTATTTCATGGATAACCCCAACACGATGTTGGTGGATACCTAGTTAACTTTTAACAAGGAGTTCAGTAAGCCTAAGTCAGAGGCACACTCCATAATTCAATTTAAGGAAATATGAAAAAATATAGATGAGACACATTGGGACTTTGATTAAAGGTTTAAGTGCCTAATAAGGCATGATAATATGATAATCTCAAATTCCTAGCATCATGATTGGTTTATACAATCACTCTTTCCACATTTAAGAATACCTCTGTCTCAACAAAAGATAGCAACGCAAGCAGAAGCCTTGGATATTGCGATGATGCTAGATGCATCACCTATCCAAGATACAAGATTGGGAGTGCAATAGATTCATTCACAGTTGGAGAGATTACACTTGGAGTTGCAGAGCCTGAAGAAAGGAAAATAAGCTTAGCTGAAGGTGCATGCTGAGTTCTAGTGTCTGAATTGTAAGAGTCATGGACATGATAAGGACCATTAGCCGGTATTTAAGAATTATATTATAGCGGGAGGGGCTGTACCCTTGAAACCAGAGAATAATATTGGGATGAGCACGGGCGCTACGCTATCTATCAAGTTACAAGAAAACATGCTATTGATAATTGCCATTTATTGCAGAAGTTTGTACAGACCCCTCAATGGTTATTTTTCAATTTTTTTAGGTCTGTAGGACATGATGAACACCATTGTAGGATTTATGAGTTGATGAGAGTAGAACCCCTACCTACATAATTCAAGTAGAGAACCGAAGTCAGGATCAAGGCACAGGAGGAGCATGTGGAGGATTCCAAGGCTGGGGACGCGGAAGAGGCATTGGACTAGGTCGAGGGTGTGGGTAGGTAATCTATTATAACTGTGTGTTGAAGCCCCGAAAATCGGATCGACAACAAGGGGTATACCCACCCGGTCCGGACCTTGGTTGGCAGCTCCTTATCCGTTTGGTATAGCGGGTCCAACTGGGTATAACGGGACCAGTTTCCCGATCTTGGATGTGTGTGTGTAGAGTTGAACTATGCTGATCTAAGAGTATTTTAAAGCTAATCTAATTTAGATTCTTTAAACTAACTCTATGCTATTGTAATCTAGTGAGAAACAACACATCTAATCTACACTAACCCGGGGTGTATATCTTCTATTATGCGATCTAAAAAGATTTTGAACAATAACTGGTAATAAAGATCATTCAGCTATCATAAGAATAGAAATCATTAAAGATAAACTATTTTGCATAAGAAGTTAGGCAAAATAGTTGTGAAAAACATATCACATAATAAGTTATTCATATGTCAGATACAAACAATATGACTCCACCGTACAAAAGTGCCAAATGATAACCCATACATTCGTATAATGACATATAAACAACTGAAACTATAAATCACTTAAAGAACATAAGCAGGAATAGTCAAGAGATAAAAGAACCATTTATGACTGATTCCACTCATAAGCTTCAAGCAACAATGATTTATCTCTCCTTGATCTAACATCTACTAAGAGTACAGAAGTGCAACATCAGTAGCAGATATCAAATGCAAACATTAATAAACCTTGATCCATCCATTCATTAAAACCACCTCCGAGGGCACAAAAGTGCATGTTTTGAGGACGAGTTTTTGACAAATCTCCG
Organism: Pinus taeda; assembly: GCA_000404065.3. NCBI lineage: Eukaryota > Viridiplantae > Streptophyta > Pinopsida > Pinales > Pinaceae > Pinus > Pinus taeda. Next base: position 7,970 of record APFE031331372.1, on the reverse strand, counting down.
GACCCTTCTCTAAATGCCTGAGAAGGGTTTAAATACTGCTAGCTAATTAACTCGATTACATAAATTAAGGATCCGGTTTTCAAATGACCGTCCCTCTGATAAAGCAAATTATTTCTAAAATTAAATCTGACTTTGAACTATTTCTGTATTTGCTCCTTAGTGCTGTAAGTGTGTAACATTCGTCTGAAAATAGTCGGTTGGTTGCCTTTCCCTTTCGTGTGTGCTATAAAAATAGAAGTAGCAAGAGTTGGCACAACTTTCTGGTAAACTATAAGATACTTTAGAGAATCTCCCGCTGACTTGATGTATACTTGGTAATAACTCAAATTTCCCTCAAACTGGTTCTGCTTTTACTATTTTGTTTTCTGTCTTTTCGGATGACTTGATGAGTTATAAGACTTTACTTTCTGAGCAATTTTCTGGATTGAAGACTGCCTCCATTCTTCGTGGCGGGCTTTTCTGGTGTGTAAGTTTCAGGTCTTTCAGTAATCATGCTGCTTTTGTGCGCCTTTGATTCTGAGCTTCAGATGACCTATCGATCATTAGCATCTGTTGAGTGATACTCTGGAATCTGTAGTGCTATCGTATGTGGCACCCGTTTCCGAAGAGATCTCTTCTGTGTTCTCCGAGCATTGGCGCTTTCCCCTTTTCCTTAGATGTTTCCTGCAAAATTGCTCCATGTTATTTCTTGTTTTATAGTTTGCGTAAAGGAAAAGAGTAAATGGAAATAAAGATTGACATGAAAGCTTCAGATCTTGCGTGTGTATAATCATGACATTCAAAGTGAACTGACTCTTCGAAAAACAAAAAGCATCCATTCGTACAATCATTAATTTCTTTTTTATAGGCGTGCGCTTAATTCTGATTAATGGGCAGCTTTCCTTGAATACTGTGCCAAGAAAAATTCGCGCTCATCGCAGATCGTAGATTCGTGGATGTGCGTTTTAGTATTGTGGTATCGCGATATTGCGCCTATCGCAGATCGCAGATTTGTGTTATTGTGTGCCGCTTTACGCGATGTTGCGATATGCGATGTCGCACATCGGCCGTCGGAGATTTCTTAAGTTTTTTATTTAAGGGCGCTTATGGTGAATGCGATGCAATGAATTTCGCATCGTTCCTTCGTAGTTTGTTATGCCCATAAAAGAAAACGTTTTCTTTTCTTTGTTGCGATAAAATTCTAAGGAAAAACAAAAATGTTCATGGAGATGTTTATTTTTTACTAAGGGTCCCCTATTTTCTTGGTGTTATTGCTAATATCAAACAAAAGAGGGGGATTGTTAGTGACCACAACAATGGCGATTCATTGGGAAGAACCAGTTATCTCTGATTTTCTATTGAATTTCAACTTCTGAAACAGAAAACTTTTCATCAGTCTAAACTTTGTTATGGACAGATAGAGTACATTATGTCTTATCCTATCAATGATACTTTGTTTCAACCTTTCTCTATTCCAATCGTTCGCTTCCTGAGGTTTAGTCCTTGTTTTTACACCAGCCATTACTTGGTCGCTTTTTTAAAGATAAAATGAGGTCATCTCTGCTATGATGGCCCTTTTTAAAATATGCTCATTTACCGTAGGTAGAGCCTCTGCTGCCAGCAAGCGTCCATAGCCTCGACAGGGTTACCTGTTACCCAACAATGATCCTTTACCCTGCTTAAAGCTATCTACAACTTTTTTAGAGAAAAACCCATTTGATAATTTTTTCCTTTTTTATTCTCTAAAGAACAATGTCTTGGTTTGGTGGCCAAATTATGGCACAATCATTCACTTGATTTACACTTTTGCTAAACAAGTTGGCTCGTGATGAGACCCCTTGTCTTTTGATTGCAACAATTTTAAGTCGTTGCCCTGTTTTGGTGGACAGTGTTGGCAAAGTCAGCAAGTTATAATATCTGTGATCATGATAAGCCGGCTCGTGATGAGACCTCTTATTCTTTGAGATATAGTGTTTTCTCGGATTACTTCTCTGAATGCTGCGATTTCCTTTAGCAGGAAGGAACCCATTGTTTTTCCTTAAGAAAGTTCTGGACGATAATAATAGAGTTTGGAAAATAGCAGTTTTACAGAGAATACTCATTTTATTATTGATACCTTTCATTGTGCTGATATAAAACAAGTTTTTTGCCAAAGGTTGCTTTCATAAAATTTTTGAAGTCAGAACTAGTATCATATCTAGGGTAAAGTTGGACTCTATCCGTCAATAATAAAGATCAGATTTTTCGAAAATTTTTTACTGTTTGTACAAGTGAAAAATCAAAATCTAACAGAGGATTTGGTGTCCATTTAAAGTGAATTCCTGTGGTAACCATCTACAATCTGGTTTTATTTCTAAGAAAGAGAAAAAACAAAAAGCTATCCTACAAAAATTTAGAAGAGTTATCTTCTATGGAAAGTATATTTTCAGGATTTGTCCATTAACAGGAAGAGAATCCTTTCTACTTGTTAAATCCTGCAACACAAACGTTGACAGGCCTATGACTTCTACAATTTGAAAAGGACTAAGCCACATTTTCTGGAATTTTGTATGTTTGCCTTTCTCTTCGTGAGCCTTATCCCATTTCAAAACTAGATCACCCATTTGAAAGTTTTTTCTGGTCATTATGCTTGAATCAAAAGAGGATTTTATTAGCGCTTGGTGATGAGCATGGGTTTTCTTAGCTTGTTCTCGTTGTTCTTCCAATTTAATTATTTCCATTTGTCTTAATTGTAAGGAGGAATTAGATACCTCATCGATGTATTGCACTAAAGATAAGGAGGGAATCATTAAGTGTGTTGGAAGAACCACCTCCCTCCCATAAACTAAGTTAAAGGGAGAAGTGCCTATTAAAGCTTTCTTCGTTATTCTATCTGCCCATAAAGCATTTACCAAGGTTTTGTGCCAATTCTTCTGGTTCTGGTCAACTGTTCTTTTAATAACCCTGATTAAGTTCTTATTTGTTGACTCAGCCAATCCATTTCCTTGCGGATAGTAGTTGGCTGAATATTTCAGTTTGAACCCTCTTTTAAGTGCGAAATCAGTCATTGCATTCCCAGAAAAGTAAGAAGCAATATCAAATATTAAAGCCGTCGGCAATCCAAACCTAGTGATTATAAATTGATCTATGAATTCAATGATGTTTTCAGAATTAGCTGTCTTGAGAGGTGCCGCTTCTACCCATTTAGTAAAATAATCAGTTGCCGTGAGAATGTACCTATGCTGCTTAGAAGAGTGAGGAACGATCTCACCTATTATGTCCAAGCCCCATTGACTGAATGGCTGATCAATGTTTACCGGCTGTAATGGCATGGACGATTTCCTTTGTCTTCCTGCAGTAGTTTGGCAGACTTGGCATTTCCTCACGTAACTGTGTGAGTCTTTGAATAGTGTGGGCCAATAATACCCCACACGCAAGATCTTATGTGCGGTAGCATCTCCAGCATAGTGTCCGCCTGCAGGTCCATCATGGAGTTCCTGCAAACCTTTTTGGCTTCAATTTTCTCGAGACACCTAAGAAGCACAAAATCATAATTTCTTTTAAACAGAACATCATTTACGAGCTGATATTGTTTAGCCTTTAATCTCAGGGCTCTTTTCTTGGTGTGATCCAGGTGTGTTGGAGCATAACCGTTTTTGAGATAATAAATGGTGTCAGCGTATAAAGATTCTATATCGTTTAGGCTTACCTCATACGTTTGTACTTCCTCATATGAGATTTCAGGAATCTACGATGCTCCAGCCAACATTTTGCAGAAGCCTTTGCCTCTCACAATGCTTGCTGGTTTGATTTCAAGGTCATATTCTTGTAAAGCAATGATCCAATTCGCTCTTTTTTCACCCACATCTTTCTGTATTAAAAGATTTCTTACCGTTGGAAACAGTACTATGACCTTGGTATGGGTTTTAAGTAAGAAAGGTCTGAAATATTTGATCGCTTTGAAATTAGCGTATGCCTGTTTCTCTACGTCTGAATAGTTGAGTTCAACACCCTGTAAATTAGAGCTAAAAAACGCGATTGGAGCTTTCACTTTCTCTTGATTTGCTTGGGTTAGAATCGCGGCATATGATTTTTCTGAGGTGAATGTGTATAAGATAAAAGATTCTGAAAATTTTGGGGTTGCTAAAGACGGAGCATTAATGATAGCTTGTTTGATCAGATTGAAGGATTCATGCTCATCTAGACCCCATTTGAAATTTGAATTCTTTTTTATCATGGTTTGCAAAGGAGAAACAATTCTTGAAAAATCTAGGACAAATCTTTTCACAAAATTGATTTGACCAAGAAAAGACTGCATGGCCTTTTTATTGTGAGGTAGGGATATTTCGAAAATTTCTTTGATTCTATCAGGTTCAATGTGAATACCAAATTTTGATACTATGAATCCTAGAAGTTTTCCTTCACTTAATGCGAAAAAAGATTTTTTTGGGTTGAGTGAAATTCCATACCTTAAACATCGTTGAAAGATTTGTTTCAAGTCTCTGAGATGGTCGCTTCTCTTCTTAGAGTATACTGTTATATCATCCAAATAAATCACTACGGCTTTATTGACTAAACCCTTAAATGCGATGTCCATAGCTCTTTGAAACGTAGCGTCGGCATTGATCAAACCGAATGGCATCTTCCGATATGCGTATGTGCCCCATTTGGTTCGGAACGTGGTTTTTAACTGATCATCGGGATGTACCAGCACTTGGTTATATCCTGAAAATCCATCCAAAAAAGACATTAGTTATGAGCCTACTACTGCCTGTAATATTTGCTCCATCGGAGGGAGGGGAAAATTGTCTTTCTGACAGGCTTTGTTGAGATTCCGAAAATCGATGCAGATTCTAATATCTCCGCTTTTCTTTCTAACGGGTACCATTTTGGAGACCCATTTGGAATGTCTGATGGGGAAAATTATCCTGGCCTTTAATAACTTATTCAGCTCAGTCTTTATTTGGTTTTCTAGATTGGGGTGGATTTTTCTGAGTTTCTGCTGGACAGGTTTTTCATTGTCGATCATAGGGATAGTATGTTGGATAATGGAAGTGTCGTATGTCTTCAGCTCATCGTAATTCCAGGCGAAAACATTTTTTTATTGTCTCAACAGACGAATATATGCTAGTTTTTCTTCAGGGGCTAGGCCGTGGCCTAGATTAACGTTTTGTGGTTTATCATCGGTTCCCAGGTTTATTGATTCGTAGTTCAGAGTTGAACTGTAGAGCTTAGAATTAGTAGACCTTTTAAACTGATTTTTCAAATCGTATAGGTCTTCCAACTTAACCACCGATTTAGGTATAGCATTATCAGCGCTATTTTGTTGTGTTTGTCGATTGTGGTGGTCTTCGTCAATTATTTGATTGGAGTAGGATCCTTCAGAGGTGAGGAAATTTACAATATCAGGATCGTCATTGAATACTCTCCAGTTTGTAATGTTGTCAGGGATGGACGGTCTAAAGATTAATTCTATTGAGAATCTATCTGGACTAAAATCTTCGGAGGGAATAAGTCTAGAGGCTACGTTAGCTAAAAGGTCTGCGCTCGCGTTTTGGAGTCTTGGGATTGACGAAATATTGAATGCTATGAAATGCTCAGTCAGATCTTGTACTAAAGATTGATAGTGTTTCAAATGAATTGATAGGCAATGTATGGTGTTACGTACCTGTTTGACGACAATCTCAGAGTCTCCAAGACTTGAAGGTACTTGGCGTTCAACCCGATTTCTTTGTATAGGCCTTGCACCAAGGCCTCATATTCTGCTGTATTGTTTGTGCAATCGAATTCAAGTCTGCACGTAAGCATTGTCTTGTTTCCTTCTGGACTAATCAGAACGCATCCTGCTCCTGCTCCTTCGTTAGATTTAGAGCCATCAAAATATAATTTCCAAAACAAAGATGTATTTATAGGTTTTTCTACAAAATTAATACACTTTGAATTATCAGTTTGGGAAAAATTTTCGACTTGGGACAAAACTGAATTTTCTAAGTAAGGTGATGTATGAGCATTGAAATTGCCGAGGAAAGAATCTACCGAGTAATTGCCTATGATGCTACTGTTATATGCTATTGCTTCATTTTCTCCCTCCAATTCTGTTACTATGTACTTCTAGTGTAACTCTCGTTCAACCTTTATTTGATTTGGTTTACCATTGTATGGTAACCACATGTGCGACCAGTCGGTTGAAAAGTATCCATGGAGTTTTTCGGACCAATCCCTGCTAAGAATTAAGCCGTAGAATTCTGGGATATCAGCTACTAGAATGTCGATAACCTGACATACCTTGGGGTTAGACGACAATCTTATGGTGACTTGATTAAGTTCACCAATCACTTCGACTTGAGATCGATCAAGCTGAACTATGCGCACTGCGGATTTTTGTGGTTGAACGTTTAACTTGGCACATATTGATCTGGGTAAAATATTTGTTGAAGCTCCAGAATCTACCAAACAATTGTGTACGTTTTTATTGAAGATTTCATAAGTGAGCAAAAAGGGGGGAGTGTGAGATCTTGATCTTCCTCCAATCAAGGCGATGTCACTTGGGTCGATCTTATTGGCCATGTTGATTGGGGGTCTTCCCATGTTGTGCATAGCTACAGCTGTAGGCAAAGATGTGGTAGGTACGGCGTGTAATTCTTTCATCATTATTTTCTGTTGATGTTTCAATTTGCTCAATTCATAAAGAATGATATTAGCCCTAGTCTTTTTCATGTCATCGATAATATTGTAGTCCATTTCATCCGACACTATTAGTGTTCTTGAGGGGGTGTTTGATCTGGTTGGACTGGGCTAGATTGAGTCGCCTTAGTGGTTGTTTTCTTTGTTGCGACTTTATCTTTTGCTGCAGGGCTTGCGCCCTTCTGCTTAGGGGTAGTTTGGGGAGGATCAAGTTGATTTTTGCTTCATGTGCTAACCGGAAATGCTTCTTGATCTTCTTCTTGTGGGAGGATGAAATCCCACATTCCTTGTAGTTCCACAACTTCTTCATCATCGATCTGCCCTTCAGTGGTACTCTCTTCTTCTTCCTCTTCTTCGGATTCGACATTTGAGATAGCGTTGGGTGGTTTCACATCCATTGAAGGGCCTCTTTTAAAAGCTCTGTAGGGTTTTTTTGAAGAAGTTTCTACTACCTGTTTTTTTATGTCAATCATCTCATTGGACACGGTCTTTAATACTTTTTGCAATCCTTCCAAATCGAAAGGATCTTTCGTTTGTTTCTTCTTGGGGTCTTCCTTGAAGGTGACTTTTTTAGATTTGCGTTCCTTCGCAGATCTCTTTTCTAGGGCTATTACGCGTTTCTCTACTGCTATCGCCTCTGTCAGGTTTTCAACTAAAGTTGTTTTATTTTCCCTATACACGAAGATTGCTAAGTTTGATGGTAAGGCCGTAATATACCATTCACATCGTACTTCTTCGCTGGGTTGGGAAGGAGTGGGAATTTTGTTGAGGATTTTATTGAACTGTAAATTGAAATCTTTGATGGGTTCTCTAGCCTCAGCTTTAAGATTGGATAGGTCACTGATTAACATTGCCGTTGATTTGTCATCACCAAACTTGGTGAGGAATTGACTTTGAAAAATGTCCCAACTTATGATAGACCCGGAGGGTAATGAAAAGTACCATGACCCGGCTGTTCCTTGCATTGTATAGGGAAAAAGCCGAACAACAACGTCCTCGTTGGTAACTCCGTTGAGATTGACAGAAATCATGAAATTGTTAATGTGCTCTTCAGCTAGCATGCTTGCTTCTGGATTGAATTTGGGTAGCCATTTCTCAGGATGGGCCGGTATTTGGCTCAGGGGTGGAGGCATTAAAACTGCCCCAGGATTGTTCCATGGAGACTAGGCCATCGTTGAGCTGCTAGTAAATGAAAGTGCAGAGGATGATCCCTGAGGCTGGGAAAATGAAGATATTATGATCTTAGATGATTGAAGAAGAGGGGTTGTGGAAGATGGATGAGTGGTTTGGAATGAAGATGTGGGTGGCTGACTTCGCGGTGGGGGAGT
>APFE031331366.1:0-17705 GCA_000404065.3 Pinus taeda | reverse complement strand
GGCATCTATCATTGAGATGGACGGTAAGCCTTGTGATCAAGTTATTTTTATTTTGATTGACCCTTGACCTAATTATCACTATGTTAGTCTTGACTTTGTTGATAAGTGTAGTTTGAGTAAGGAATTGCATGTAGAATCTTGGTTAGTGCAGTTGCATACAGGTAAAAAGAAGTGAGTTCATCATTGAGTAAGAGCTTGTGCATTTTATTTAAATGGTATGCCTATCACAACACATTTGAATGTATTACCATTGGGATCATACAATATGTTGTTGGGCATGGATTGGTTGTACCTTCATAAAAGTAAGGTAGATTGTTATGAAAAATCCATTGAGTGTGTTGATGACAATGGGGAATGAAGAGTCTTGCAGGGAAAGAAGAAAACCACATCAGTTACTATGGTGAAAGCTATGCAGGAAAAACACAGTCGCCAGAAAGGGTGAGCGTTATTTGCTGTATAAATTTCTAGTGACAAAGGTAAGAAATTTGAGGATACAAGTGTTTTGAGCAGGTACCCAATTCTACAACAGTTTCAGGATGTGTTTCTCGAGTAGATTTCAAAGTTTCCACCTCACAGGGAAGTATAATTTTCTAGTGATATAGTGCCAAGGGAAGCTCCAACATCAAAAGCACCTTATAGGATGAGTACCCTCGAGTTGGTAGAGATGAAGTTTCAGTTAAAGGAAATGTTCGAAAAAAGGATACATTAGGCCAAGTGTGTCACCTTGGGGTGCACTGGTGTTTTTTGTGAAGAAGAAAGATGGTACTCTTAGATTGTGCATTAATTACAAGTAGTTGAACAAAGTGACTATCAATAACAGGTACCCATTACAAAGGATTGATTTCAATTAGCTAAAGGGAGTGAAACTGTTCCTTAAGATCAACTTGAGGTCATGATATCATAAGGTATGCATCAAAGAGGAATACATTTACAAGAGAGCTTTTCGGACTAGGTATGGGCATCATGATTTTGATGTAGTTCCATTTGGTTTGACGAATGCCCCAACTAAATTTATGTGCTTGATGAATAGTGTGTTGCATCTATATTTGGATAAGTTTGTTATTGTGTTCATTGATGACATATTGTTATATTCTAAAAATGAGGAAGAGAATCCCAAGAATTTAGCAGCAGTGTTGAGGTTGTTGAGAAAGCACCAGTTGTATGCTAAGCTTAGCAAGTGTAGTTTCTTTTAGACTGAGGTACATTACTTGAGACACATTGTCTCCAAGGAAAACATTACAATAGATCCAAAAAAGATAAGAGCCATCATGGAGTGGGTATCTCCCAGGAATGTGGATGAGATGAGATATTTCATCGGGTTGGCATATTATTACAGGAGATTCATCAAGAACTTCTCACATATTTCCTATCCTACTACATCATTGCAGAGGAAAGGTAAGAAATTTGAATGGACAGAGGAGTGTGAGGCCAGTTTTGAGTAGCTTAAGAAGTTGTTGGCACATGTTCCAGTGTTAAAGATTGAAGATCTGGACAAAGGGTCTGTAGTATGTACAAATGCTTGCAAGTGATGACTTGGTGGAGTCCTTATGCAGGATGGATAGGTGGTATTTTATGAGTCATGAAAACTAAACGAGCATGAACAGAACTACCCTATGCATGATCTTGGGTTAGCAATGATCATAAATGCATTGAAGATGTGGGGGTACTATCTTCTTGGTAGGAAGTTTGTAATGATGAGTGATCATATTGGGTTGAGTGTTGTAGGTGGGAACACCCTAGGGTCTTGGGTTGAAAACACAAATAGAGAGGAGGGAAAAAAATAACAAGAAATGCTTAGAAAAACAAACTAAATGCTTATAGTACTGAACTGGGAAGAAGTGTCCTTACCCGTAGGTCCTACATTTGGGTAGATCTCGCAAGGTTCAAAACCTATACTTCCTCTGATGCCTTTGAAACCTATAAATTATCCAAGTGGTGCATATACAATAGTAGTAACATAAAGCATATTCGTTATATATACATTAGTTCATATAAGAAAATGAACGGTTATGCAATAACATAATATATGTAAACAAATCACAACATGTATCAATACATAAACAGGATAAATATCATGAACAAAACATCATTTCTTTATTGGTGTAAGCTACAATAAAGGTGGAAAACTATAACCTGAGTGTTCCTCTAGCTCCAAGTGGAACCATCCTCTAGATCCATCCTATCTCGACCTCAAAAATCTTCGTCCATTAACGTACATAAGGATATCACAAGAGGGATGAAGGATATATAAAAAGAGAAAATAGGAGTTTCCTAGAGCTTGGGAAGTGCAGGAGGCACGAAGATTTCTTCAGACTCAATTAGGGGTCAATCAACTAGAATATCAATAGCTCATCCCTTCTCCCCTTTAAGCTTTCCCTTGGAGCTTTATTTATACTTCTCCAAATTAGTTTTTTCAGTTGGGAAAGAGTTGGGCCACGGGATATAGTATGTGAGGAATAGGTAAAACCTGTAAACTCCACCCAAAATTAAGGAGATTTATTACTTTTAAGTGTTTTAACACATATACGCGGGTTGGGTATATGATGACCTGTGTGTACATGCTTTTAACAAAGGGAAAAGTAACGTATAGGAAATAAAATGCTATTTTTTAGGTTATGGACCAAGTCTAGAAAGGAAGGGTTTCCCTTGGCCATAACTAGAGCATCAAATCTACCAAGAGTGGTAAATGGTGCTATAATAGATGCCCCCTAATATATGAGTTCAAAAGGGGTACATTATGGCCAAAATTTATTAACTGTATAGAAGGAATCATGCCGAGATCGAGGAGGAGTTCACTAGAATTCAACTTGCCAAGCCAGTGAAAGAGATCAGAAGGAAACTGTTGTATGAGGTAGGCATATCAATGCTTATAGATACTAAAGCATGTGCATGTGAAGTATAAGAGCGGATCCAATATACGTACAAGTATAAAGGAACTGAAAATACATTATAGATCATCCGATCATATCCAAGTAAGTACATGTTTGAATATCACATATAAAGAGCTGATCAATGATGTTGAAGCATGAAGCTGATCACTGAAGTCATAAAGTTGATCCAAAAACTACCAAGTCAAATGGTGGAATAAATAGTACTATACTACAACTCAGGTGCAAACATATAGGATGTCAGTGTACAGAACTACCAGGGAAACTTTTAGGGGCTAATATTCGCCCATGGGCTAATTTTCTATACTTAAAAAAAAAAAAATGGATTCACTAATTTCTATCTTTTTAATTATTCACCCAAATTTTATTGAAGAAATTTTTTTACCTTAAAATGCCAAAGAATTATTATAATATATATATATAATTATTATATATTATATTTATATTTAAATTATAAATTTGAATATTTTTACAAAAATATCTCCGAACATTTTATGGATTTCATATTATGGAATAATGGGATTCACAAAGGTTTCTAAAATTTAAGATAAATTTCCATCCTTAAAATTTTCCTTGTTATTACAGCAGATAAGGTGGATGGTTTCAACTAGTGGCAATAAGAGAAACTGACAAGTGAGCCAAGAAATGTTGATGCAAACCCAAGGTCCTCACCGACCACCATGGTACATTTCTACACAATGGGAATAAATGATTTGAAGTTAACCATGTGAGAAATCATTTGATTACTAGTCATTGATGTATACTATTAACAAAGGTGATACTACCCACCAATAATGATGATGAGAGCCAAGGTACCTAGTACAATCTAAAAAGTGCAAATAAATGAGCTGCAGTCAAACACTTGGAAGAATCTATCAATCATGAGACAATGATGTTTTCTCACTGTCGATAGTGAAGGAGTCTGCCACTAATGATTGCAACCCTAAGGTACTACCAAATGGACTCTAGATCTTGTTCCCAAAGCAATGAGTTGAAGTTGATGGGAAAAGATCTGTTAGAAGGAAGGTATTAACGCATCCTTCATCAATCTAGTGCGAGTGTAAACCATAGGCCAATAATGTGGAAGGAATCAGATGAAAAAGGATGTAGTAACCCAATTGAACCACATTTCCAGCATACACAAGATGTAGCTAGTGCATGATAGAAAATCCTGAACCAACCAATAATGAAAGCTAACACAGAGGCAAGGAATCCACCAATAGTGTCAAATGGAAACCAAGGTACTGCACGAATCCCAATGTGTGATAATGAAAGATGATGTCGAACACAAGGAAAGCCACTCAGTCAAAGACCCATGATATTGATTGATACTGAGCACGACGTGACCTATCAATAATGAAAATAGAGCCAGGGTGCGGCTGTAGATCTGTTCTCAGAGAAATTTGTTGTAGTTGATAAGAGAAAGACCCACCATCAAGAATTCAATGGAGACCTTCTCAAACCGGCAGGAGAAAAGGATCGAATAGCTAATGTGATAATGAACATGACTCTAACAACTAGGGATGGTTGACAGAAAAATAGGTCAAGAGACACCACAGAGAGGTTAACTCAAGTTTACTTCCCTTGACCAAAAACATGACTCAACTATGACTACATGGCAGCGATAACTTTGTATAAGTTTGTCATGCAGGAGGCATAAGAAAACTCTCCATATGATTGGAAGAGATAAACAATCAGAGGAGTAATGACTCAATAACAAGGTTAAGGCTCTCCTAAGTCAAACTAAAGCCCATCCCAATGGAGCAAAGACTTATTTTTTGAGTTCTTTGTTCAAGGGAGACACAACTGACTCGAGCTACCATCAAATATGGAATAATATCCCGTTCCTGCTCTTTTTTAGGATATATAATTTTTTTTCTTTTTCATATTTATGAAGCCTGAAAAAGAAAAAGAAAAATGCTATATTATAGTGGAAGGAATGAGTGTCGAACAAGCATATTCTCTATTTACTGGGAGGAGAACATTCCTATGCTTAATGCAAGGTGGAAAAGTTGGTCAATGATACTCAAAGGAATGTTATTTCCACAGGTAAAAGGGGATGTGAAGTTGCAGATGCTAAGAGATTCCAAGATTGATTTCAGAGAAGACATGGTCAAAAAGTGGCTTAAACACGAGTCCAAGTGAAGCTAACTCAAGGCCAAAAAGCGTAAATGGTCAATATGCAATGCAATAGTACAACTCAACAGAAAGGAGCCTCGAGGGTATAAAGCTAGAAAATAGCGAAGAAGAAAGAGAAAGAGTCTCCAACACACAATTCATGGTGAGACTAAAGAGGACTCCTGAGCCTACTCAATATAGCAGCATGGGCAACATATGTGAGTGAGGATCTAGCTAAGAAAGCATGTAAATGTTGGCTCTACCGTCATACCATGATTTTATAAGTCAATGAGTGAAAATGGTTTTTGAATCAAGACATGATGGGGTCGACCATATGGAAGCAAATATCGTAGTATGGAGGCTAGTATGAAAAATGTAGCAGAAAGTGATATTCACTAATCTATATGCCGGTAAGAAAGTGATAGATACCATGAAGGGTATGTAGTCATGGAACCGAAGCAATATCTCAAACAATTCTCCAAAATATCCTATAAAAAGAACCCATTCCCAACACTCCAAGCCAAAAGGTCAAAAATCCCATAAGATAAAATCAAGTTTAGAAAAAATAATTTTCATTTTTTAACCTATATAAGGACTTTTGGACTCGCAATTTTCTCATTTGTGTTTTGAGCAAGGATTTGTGGAGAGAAATTCAAGCAAGTTTCCTCCATCTAATTCAACCATCCAAATTGCCTCAAATCTTTCAGGTACTCTATGTACGAAGGCCCTATACGCGACCGTGTAAAAGTTGTACCCGCGTGTGTGCGAGTTTAAATTTCAAAAATGGATTTAATGATATGAAACATCTTTTCTTGCAGGATGAAAAATACCCTGCATGAAAGAGAGCAGAATGCCATTGATAACCAAGTGATGGAGGATCAAAATGCATTAGATGCTTTGAGAGGATTTGGTTTGTCAAAATTCTTCAAAATGCCAAACATGAAGGTGAATACTCTATTGCTTGAGTTGTTGATTCACTACTAGAGTGCAGGAGATGATGCATTTGTGATTGATCAAATTCCGCTGAGGAACGAGATAGAAGAAATTTATTTCATTACAGGTCTTTTTTGAATGGGGAGAGAGTGCAATCAATTGACAAGAGGAGATTTAGTCTCAGTGTAGAAGACTATGTCTGTATATACTATCTAGGCAACCCTCAAAAGGTTGGAAGTTAGATTCTATTCAAGTATGTAGAGAGTTTATCATTGAGAATCCTACTATTTACCATAGCCAGGGTAAATGGTTTTGTTGCTCTACATCAGGCTTCACGTGTTTCCATGAGCCTAGTAGTGGACTCCCTCACTACTATCTTTGATTGGTGTACACCTCTGCTAACCAACATGAAGAAACAACTCACTTTCATTCAGAACGGTCAGACAAAGAATTTTCAGATATGGAACTAACTTATGTTCATTCTTTTTCAAGAGAGTACATGGGCTTTGTCTCAAGGTATTATCTACCATCAATACCAAGAGATCCATGGATGGGTAGAGGGGCTGACTTGATGAAATTTCTAGGGGGCGGTGAGGTCGCTAGGATGACTTTTGATGATGAGTTTTTCCTTTGGTGGGATCAACAGGTCATTACAATCGAATACTACCCCTATGCCGGAATGGATTTCTGAGGAGATCCGGATCTAGTATTACCATTAGACATAGCATGGGGTTCCATAGGTATAAATGATTTTTAAAACTTTGAATTTTAAAATTTTCCTTTTTGGATTTTCAATATAAATGAATTTAAAATCTTTTTGATGAGACAAGGCACTTAGAAAATTATTGATCATGTTTCAGATGTGGGACCAGTGAGACCTGATGGACTTCCTTGACATAGGAACCATGGAAGAGATGCCAAAGGGGCCATAGCTGAGACTGAGAGAGTCCTCCATATAGTCCAGAAAAACTTGGTGATACTGACTAACCAGGTAACCATGGTGGCCTTAGAGGACTTACTAGAGGACATGCAGCGACACGTGGTGGGAGTACCATGGGACTGCGTGTGACTATATTGGCAGGGGCCTACTGTCGTCATTTTATTTCTAGCTTCTCATCCTGAGTAAGATCATTAGATAGATGATTAAATATTTTTGTGATTAGACATGATGATGGGCACAAGCCCAATTTTTTTACAGAATTTTGTCCCGATTTTTGTATATTATTTTGGACACAAAGAACTCTATCTATATATAGACAATTTTATGAAGATCATATATATAGATGATACTTCGATTAGTTTTTAGTTTTTAATGTGATGAATGATTTATATGCCAATCTAATTCTTGATTAGCAATAGAATCTGCTAAGGAATATTTTGATTATGGAATGTGAAGAAATGTGATGTAAACAAATGTTCTTTGCAATAAGTGCTCTCTTAGAAATTAGCGATACAAATAAGGATATTGTACATGATAGATGTTATTCAATAGAGATACCACCAGTTGTGAGTCTAAATAAACTACTAACGAATCAATATCAAGAGATATTTCTTCAGATAGTAAATTAATAACAACATTATATTTAACAATATTATTTGAAGCGGGACCAATACATACTCCTCTTGTAACCATCAACTAGCCATATGGATAATAAATCACCTAAGTCGTGAAAGAATGGTTTTGGATGTGTCTACTAGCACCATCGATGAACCTTAGATGTATCAAATCATCCATCAATACCTGCCAAAGCAGATAAAAAATATCAACATCACTAAAACCGGCCGAAGCCTAAGCAGAGTACTTCTTAAGGTAGAGCCCATTTCTAGGCTCTGCCAAATTGTTTCCTTCAAAATTAATTAATTCATAGGCTCTGTTTTTCAAAACTCACTTGAAAATGAAGGGAACATACCACATAGACTTAAACTTGCCTGCCCCCAAGGCATATTTGTCTTGATTGTAGACCAAGACAACGTTGCCTTTAGAAAAATTCCTAGAATGGGAAAATTTATCATATTAAGTTTTTACCCTCTTTTTATGAGATTCGTTCATTGTGGTAGGATCTCAACACTGCTCATCAAGATGTTCCAAATGAACGAGGAATTATTTGAGACTAGAAGTCTGAGGAAGAAGTTCAACAACCAGTTTAAGTGAAGGAATTTCACATTCGACAGGGAAAATAAATTCCAACCCATAAACCAATTGAAAGGGAGTAAAACAGTGATTGCTTTAACTGACGTTGGGAATGCCATAAGTACCGGGTATAATATGATGTGCCAATTGGATATAGCTTTGTTAATCATCCTTTATAGGGTGATTTTAAGGGATTTTTTCACGGATTTGACTTGCCCATTGGCTTGAGGATAATATGGAGATGAATACTCCTGCCAGAAACCCAACTTGAGAGCCAATTCATACATTAGTTGATTTTGGAAATGACTGCCATGGTTAGTGAAAATCTCTTTAGGAATACCGAACCAGGAAATAACTTGATTGAAGAGAAATAAGGCCATTCTTTCACTTTCATTCTTGAAAGTAGGCATAGACATAACCCACTTAGTAAAGTAGTCTATGGTCATGATGATATACTTGTGATTTCCTCCCAATGGCAGATTACAGGTAGTAAAATCAATGCCCCACTTTGTGAAAGGAGTGTCGGTGATCACAGGGAAAAGTGGAGCTAGATGTGCATGCATTTTCTAAGTATAAACTTGATAAGGATGACATCTCTTGACCACTTCAATACAATCTTTCAAGATCGAAGTCCAAAAGTAGCCCTCTCGCAATTTTTTTTGGGCTATAGGAAGCCTAGATAAATGACCACCACAAGCTCCACTATGGAAATCATTAAGCAATTACTCAGCTTCTTCCAAGGTTAAACACCATCTAAGGATTGAAATAATCCCACGACGCTCTAAAGTATCACCTATAATAATATAATTTTTAGCGAGGTGACACAATTTTCTACTCTCATCCTTGGAAAAAGCGAGTGGAAAATTCAAAGTTTGGAGATATATAATGATATCTCCATACCAAGGATCTTGTAAGGAAATAAGAGATAGATGTTCATCAGGAAAAATTTCTTCATGAATGATTTCTTCCTCACAAGGCCACTCTGAAATAAACTCTGCAAATACTAAAGATTTCTTAGATTTAGCTGACATGAATTCGAGGTCGAAATCTTGTAAAATGACAATCCATCTATTACATTTTCCCCCAATCACTCGCCTAATAAGAACAAAGTGAAATATATTGATGGTTGTTAGGAATTTTTTTTTTTCAAGTAGAATACAATGTAAAAGCTACTATATGTTAGCCTCCTACTCATAGCAGGTATTCATCTTTCATGTTCGACATTTTTTCATGCCAAATATGTCATACTTTGCAGGTTGCAATGTTCCATATTTGCTACTGAGGCCAAAGAAGTGTCCATGAGAGTCTGCTAGCCTAAGTGCCTGTGCTTTATTCCAATTTTGATGAGTTATTCCATTTTTGAAGAATTTTCAGTTAAAGGGAGGTCCAAACAGCTTAATCTTGGTCTCCCTAGGTTTCAATTTCCTGTTGTAGAATATAGAGAATCATTATTTGTCCAAACAACTTAATCTTGGCAGATTCTTAGATAGGTAGAGAATCAAGGGTGCTCAACAGCCTAATCTGAGCCCCTGGATGAAATAACAATAGGTGTATATAGGAGTCCAGTTAAAAGAAAAAAAAGTTGAAAAGTTGGGTTTGCTAATTCAAATGCACCCAAACCAAAAGAAGAAAAAATGCTAGGTAAAGTAGGCTGGGTAGGTAGTTTGAGGTTGCAGAAGCACACTGGTAATCACTTGTGGTCTTGTCAAGAAGGACTCATCTCATTTATGGCATTGGCACCAAGCAGTGACTTGATGGTACAACAGTGGAAGCATGACTAACTTCCCCTTCTCATTTCCTCAGAAATCATTCACTAACATCCCCTCAAGGACCTTGGGATTTGCCCAACAAGTCCTACTTTCAGCTCATTTGTGTGAAATGTCAAGTCAAGTTTTTACTTTCCTCAATGAAAAGAAGCCACATTTCTTGTGTAAAATCATTTCTCCATATCCTATTCAAATCACATATCTAAGTTCCAGATCTTGAACTTAGGATCATTTCCCTTACATTTCCATTTCACCAAGTCATATTAATTGCTAACTTTATTATGTAACTCCCTATCTATCTCCCATTCCCCTACTAAAACTATGTTAAACAACTCTCCTATATACTCATCCCCTCCCTGTGGTTGAAAAATAACCATAAAGTATCCCTTGCAAATTACTAAGCTTGCCTGAAATTTAGTAAGAACCCTCCTTTTGTCTCAAAAAACAATCTTTCAATGCCTTTGGACTCCTTCCATGGCATAAAACCTCCCTCCGATCTCATATCTACCCTTTTCCCCTCTTAAAAAGCCACTTTCCTAAAGTTCCCACCCCCCGCTGAAATAAATAATCAATAAAGGCACCGAGGGCCCCGTCCCTAACCTTCTGCCATCTTGCCTGTCCCGCCAGCCGTCCGATTGCCCGCGCCCTAAGATCTACGGTGGGCAGGTCTTTTCCCTTCTGAACCTATCGATGGTTAGTGTCCGGGAGATGGGTGGTTTTCCAGTCGTACTCCCGCCACGCGTCACCCTCTCGACTGTGGTGGAGCCCCCTCCTCTCAAACCACCTGTGCCCAAAAGCGGTGCGCCTAAAACCGGATACCGCTTCCCCCCTGTGTGACGTAAGCACCACATCACCCTGTTGCGTCACCCTGCCACGTCACCCCGCTGACGTCATCCTTCATACTGGGTCCCACTGCTAATGTCATACTCACATCATTCGGCGTACAACTGACGTCATGCTGATGTCACCCACCGAAAAACGGCACAAAGTGCAAATCGATGCTTAGGAAGCCTAGAATCAAAATTTGAGGCAGTTTTCGATGCGCGATTAGCGTTTAGCGCTAATCCCACATCGCTAAAAAACCTCAGTTTGCAGCAGTTCTTTTTGCCTTGAAAGGGCAGAAAAGGGGCGATTTGACAGTTTCGAGCATATCAGAGGAAAGATGAAGCCCAAATTTAATTTACAAAGTATCAGTGAAGCGGCGAAGAGTATCAGATCAACAATATCAAAGTAGAGGAGCATTAGAGACCATCCAAACAAAGTCAATGAATACCAGAACAGAGTTAAAGGCCATTAAAGCCGAGTTATATCAAATTTAATAAAGATCAGAGCCACCTAAGAGCAGCAGAACCAACTAAGAGGTGTAGCTAAGAAATGGAGGGCGAAGTGATTTCAGAATGGCCAGCACATAACAACAAAGAACACATAGCCTCATTTTTTTGAAACAACTACCCCTAGTGCAGCATCAGATAGATATTTTTACATTACTTGCAAGAGAAGTTAGGTTAATTTCATTTATTTCCTAAGATTGATTTTTGTAGATATTTTTCCTATAAATACAACCCTGAACAATGTAATAAGGGTTCGTGGGTTGTTTGGTTGATCTCTCATTTGAGATTTGCGCTGTAAAGATTTAGAACTTTTGTAATCAAAGATTGTTGTAATGTTTGCATCTGAGCTGGCTCGTTGTGCTTTGAATGGCTGAAGAGAATATTATGGAATTCTCGTGATTGCTCATGGTCCAATAAGTCTTTCCTCCCTCTGTTTATCAATTTATATTTATCTGTATCATCTGTAATATCATAGTCTAAGTTGCAGGAAAAAGGAATAGATCAAAACTGGTTTTCATGCCCTTTGTGCTCAATTCTTGTAACTTCTCTATGTTTTCCTCTGAATCAGTGATGAATATGCATTTTTGATTAAACATGTTTAAGATGTTTCCTTCACATTTGAATGTTGTCTAGGAATTCTTCATTTCCCTATTCAGCCTTCATCCACTTTCCCTCTTTCGCTGGATGAGAGATCCTTAATTTCCTCTCATCCCCTAACCTCCATTTCATCCTTGTTCTAGCATAAATCAATGTGCCATGTGTAGATATCCTGCTCCATATTCCCCTCTTCTACCAAAGAAAGCACACCCTTCAGTTCACATTCATTGACTTCATGCCCAATGGTTTGAACTTCTTACACTTTTGATGCCAACTCTGCTTGAATAGATCAACCATCCCATCAATCTAAATCAAAACCCATGTGCATCATATCTAGCCTAAAATCATCCCTTAAACAAAGCTAAATCCAAAAGAGAGAGCCCTCTTTGACTGCTGGTAGGCTAGGACATGCAGTCCAAAGCTTGGTTTGTGGTTACCTCGGCCGTATTCCATTAGGAGTCAAAGGGAACAACCTGAGTGATAACATAATTGTGACTCGACTGGGGAAAATCATATGTTCATCACCCTAAATCCCCATTTTTTATCAGTTTTCCTTTCGAATAAGTCTTAAACTTGTTTTGAAAAATGCCAAAAAATCAAAAAATCTCAAAAAATCTCAAAAAAATATTTTGTTTCTTATTGCATATTAAGTCCTGATCTGTGTGGTGGACAGAGATCAGGCCCTTCAAATTTAATTTACTTATCCACCTGGCGACTCCACATAATCCTCATAATAAAAACTCCGCTGGAGAAATGAACCCAAGAGAAATATATGAGAAGATCAGGCTTTTGACCTAGATTACTATCCAAGATGTCATGTTCTTTCTCTTCCATAAAATTTTGTTGTGTATATTTTATTTTAAAAATGATTTTAAATTAGATTTTCATGATTTTCCTTTTGAAAATGTAGTTGAAAAGCCTCCTTTAACATTAGAACAACAACCTTTAAATGCTGCTGAAAATCATCATACAGCCAAGGAGGAAACAAATGTCAGAGCCAATCATTCTATCCTTGTTCATATCGAGCCCATTCAGCCAATCCTCGCACATAATCCCGTGCCTCGTAAGGTTCCTGAAAGATATAAGCCTCTTGTTTTGCCTCCCATGCTTAATCCTCTGCCCCAAAATCATCCTGAGTATCTCCCAAGATTTGATGGAGAGAATGGTATTACTGCGCAAAAGCATATCCAAGCCTTTGAAGTCTATCTTAATATATTTGAAGTGGAAGACGAGAATGTTAGTATCAGGCTGTTTACCCTTTCTTTGCAAAGCGAAGTTAGGACTTGGTTTAAAGCATTGCCTGAGGCTAGCATCTCTAATCTTCAGTAGTTTTCCAAGCTCTTCCTTGATAGATGGATGATCAAACTTAATTTCCTCTTGCTCATTGAAGAATATAATCAGTTAAAAAGACATCCAAATGAATTTGTTCAACAATTTTATGATCGTTTCAATCAAGTTTATCATTCTCTGCCTTTGAATATTAGACCTCCCCCTGATTTAGCTCTATTATATTTTCCAAGAGCTTTTGACCCAGAAATAGAATTCCATTTAAGAGAAAGGAGCCCATCCACTATGAAACAAATGTAGGACATGGCAGTGGACATAGGGTAAATATGAAGATCAGGGATGAAAAGCGCAAAGCAGAGCAAGAATATAAACTTCATGGTTTGTTACAAAAGTCAGAGGAAATGATCACAATGAAAGTGGAATGTTTAGAGCACCAGAACACATCTGTTCTGCAAGAGGAAAGTAATGACATTCGTGAAAAAACCTACCACAAAATAGAGGACATATTCGTACAACCATACATGATGGAGCAGTCTCCTGATATACTATATGAATATAACAACTTCTCTTCTTTCAACTGCTCGCCAAAATATGATGAGTATGATGATGATGATGAGCCTAATGACCAAATCATCCTTGCAGAGGAGTCAGAGCCGATTTTGGCAGAAAGCACAGTTCAGGATCAACAATCTAAAATCAATGATCAACGTGCCTATCTCAGCTATGAAGTAAAGGAGGAAAGCACAAAGAATTTTGATTCCAGTGACGAAACTTTACCTTTCTGTGTTGATTCTTTTCAATTTATTAAGGAAAACTATCATGCAGTTAATAAGCCAGTATCAGCAAGTGTTGATATTGACCATCTGGAGGAAGCCCAAATCATTGTTCAAAATATATTGCCTCTAGTTTTATAGCCCCAAAGAGCCATTGAATATCAAATTGAGGAATATTCGAAAGCGGTTGTTTGTGACCAAGTGATCCAAGTGGATCTCCTGCCTCTTTGTGTTCATCCATCTAAGTTTTTTGAAGAAGAAGAGGAGCAGCCTGAGCAGATCAGTCAAGGGCCATATGAGCCTGTTTGTAATAAATTGCAAATATCATTTCATGGTGTATCTGATTCATGTGATGATAGGGTGTATGATGAAGTAAAGAAGTGCTCTTCTCCATTAGCAGGCTGTGTACCTCAATATCAAAATGTTGATGATCTCCCTATTCCAAGGCATGATAGTGATCCCAGACTTTTGTACAGTTCTTCAATTCAGTCCAACAATAATGTATATATGATGCAGGAACCTTTTGTACAGTTTCTTATTTCAGCAAAGAAGGTTAGCATTTTTCTGATCTTCTCAAAGATTAAGAAAGCCATATCAGATTGCAAGATCTTAGTTTTTCTCGCCAGAAAGCACAAGCAACAAAGCTCGTTCATGCTTATAATACTTAAGTGGTTGCACTGGTTATTTCATTTCACCTAACAACAAAGTAAGTGCTGATTAGAGTAGGTAGGTAGGATTTCAGTTTTCTGTTTGGATAGCAAGCTTGCTGCAGTTGAAGCCCGAAGTGAAGGCCCTAAACTCTTCAAGTCGGTTGTCATGTTCATAAACAAAACAACCAACAAAGGGAAGTTTTCAGAGTACAACAATGAATCAAGACTAAGGCATTCTGACCTAGTGTTCTTGACTTTTCGCAAGGAAAAGCCATCCCCAAGTGGAGCCATTGTTAGCCTCCTGCTCATAGCAGGTATTCATCTTTCATGTTTGACATTTTTTCATGCCAAATATGTCATACTTTGCAGGCTGCAATGTTCCATATTTGCTACTGAGGCCAAAGAAGTGTCCATGAGAGTCTGCTAGCCTAAGTGCCTCTGCTGTATTCCAATTTTGATGAGTTATTCCATTTTTGAAGAATTTTCAATTAAAGGGAGGTCCAAACAGCTTAATCATGGTCACCCTAGGTTTCAATTTCCTGTTGTAGAATATAGAGAATTATTATATGTCCAAACATCTTAATCTTGGCAGATTCTTAGATAGGTAGAGAAGCAAGGGTGCTCAACAGCCTAATCTGAGCCCCTGGATGAAATAAGCATAGATGTAGATAGGAGGCCAGTTAAAAGAAAAATAGTTGAAAAGTTGGGTTTGCTAATTCAAATGCACCCAAACCAAAAGAAGAAAAAATGCTAGGTAAAGTCGGCTGGGTAGGTAGTTTGAGGTTGCAGAAGCAGACTGGTAATCACTTTTGGTCTTGTCAAGAAGGACTCATCTCATTTATGGCATTGGCACCAGGCAGTGACTTGATGGTACAATAGTGGAAGCATGACTAACTTCCCCTTCTCATTTCCTCAAAAATCATTCACTAATATCCCCTCAAGGACCTTGGGATTTGCCCAACAAGTCCTGCTTTCAGCTCATTTGTGTGAAATGTCAAGTCATGTTTTGACTTTCCTCAATGAAAAGAAGCCACATTTCTTGTGTAAAATAATTTCTCCATATCCTATTCAAATCACATATGTAAGTTCCAGATCTTGAACTTATCATCATTTCCCTTACATTTCCATTTCACCAAGTCATATTAATTGCTAACGTTATTATGTAACTCCCTATCTATCTCCCCTTCCCCTACTAAAACTATGTTAAACAAATATCATATATACTTATCCCCTCCCCGTGGTTGGAAAATAACCATAAAGTATCCCTTGGGAATTACTAAGCTTGCCTGAAATTTAGTAAGGACCCTTCTTTTGTCTCAAAAAACAGTCTCTGAATGCCTTTGGACTCCTCCCATGGAATAAAATCTCCCTCTGATCTCATATTTTCCCTTTTCCCCTCTTAAAAACCCACTTTCCTAAAGTCCCCCCCCGCCCCCCCCCCCTCCCCCCCCCCCCGTCGAAAAATAATCAATAAAGGCGCCGGGGGCCCCGTCCCTAACCTTCTGCCATATTTCCTATCCCACCAACCGTCCAAATGCCTGTGCCCTAAGACCTACGGTGGGCGGGTCTTTTCCCTTCCGAACCTGTCGATGGTTAGCATCTAGGAGATGGGCGACATTCCCGTCGTACTCCCACCACGCATCACCCTCTCGAATGTCGTGGAGCCCCCTCCTCTCAAACCACCTGTGCCCAAAAGTGGTGCACCTAAAACCTGATACCGCTTCCCCCCTGCGTGACGTAAGCACCACGTCACCCTGCTGCATCACCCTGCCATGTCACCCTGCCACGTCACCTGCTAACGTCATCCGCCATACTGGGTCCATTGCTGACGTCATCCATCGTACCGCCGACATCATGCTGACATCACCTGCTGAAAAAGGGTGCAAAGTGGAAATCGATGCTTAGGAAGCCCGAAATCAAAATTTGAGGCAGTTTTCGATGCACGATTAGTGCTTAGCACTAATCACGCATCACTAAGGAAAAAGGGACAAAATGGAAAGCCTCAGTTTGCAGCAGTTATTTTTTCCTTGGAAGGGCAGAAAAGGGGTGATTTGACAGTTTCGAGCATATCAGAGGAAAGATGAAGCCCATATTAAATTTAAAAAGTATCATTGAAGTGGCGAAGAGTATCAGATCGACAATATCAAAGCAGAGGAGCATTAAAGACCATCCAAACAAAGTCAATGAATACCAGAATAGAGTTAAAGGCCATTAAAGCCGAGTCATATGAGATTTAATAAAGATCAGAGCCACCTAAGAGCAGCAGAACCGACTAAGAGGTGTAGTTAAGAAATGGAGGGCGTAGTGATTGCAAAATGGCCAGCACATAATAGCAAAGAACACATAGCCTCATTGTTTTGAAACAGTTGCCCCCAACGTAACATCAGATAGATATTTTTACATTACTTACAAGAGAAGTTAGGTTAATTGCATTTATTTCCTGAGATCGATTTTTGTAGATATTTTGACTATAAATACAGCCCTAAACAATGTAATAAGGGTTGGTGGGTTGTTTGGTTGATCTCTCATTTGAGATTTGCGCTATAAATATTAAGAACTTATGTAATCAAAGATTGCTGGAATGTTTGCATCTAAACTGGCTAGTTGTGCTTTTAATTGCTGAAGAGCATATTATGGAATTCTCGTGATTGCTCATGGTCCAATAAGTCTTTCCTCCCTCTGTTTATTAGTTTATATGTATCTATATCATCTATAATATCATAATATAAGTTGCGGGAAAAAGGAATAGATCAGAACTGGTTTTCATGCCCTCTGTGCTCAATTCTTGTAACTTCTCTATGTTTCCCTCTGAATCAATGATGAATATGAATTTTTGATTAAACATGTTTAAGTTGTTTCCTTCACATTTGAATGTTGTCTAGGAATTCTTCATTGCCCTATTCAGCCTTCACCACTTTCCCTCTTTGGCTGGATGAGAGATCCTTAATTGCCTCTCATCCCCTGACCTCCATTTCATCCTTGTTCCAGCATAAATCGTTGTGCCTTGTGTAGCTATCCTTCTCCATATTCCCCTCTTCTACCAAAGAAAACACACCCTTGAGATCACATTCATTGACTCCATGCCCAATGGTTTGAACTTCTTACACTTTGCATGCCAACTCTACTTGAGTAGATCAACCATCCCATCAATCTAAATCAAAACCCATGTGCATCATATCTAGCCTAAAATCATCCCTTAAACAAAGCTAAATCCCAAAGAGAGAGCCCTCT
>APFE031331365.1:0-18853 GCA_000404065.3 Pinus taeda | reverse complement strand
TTACTGATGATGATCCTAGAATTGTCAAGGAGGTAGTAGATTCAGATGATGGAAAAATTTGGAAGGAGGGAATGGTTGATGAAGTGGTATCTTTGGACAAAAATGAGGCTTGGGATCTCGTGGAGTTGCTGGCTCAAAAACCCATTTGAGGTAACTAGGTGTACAAGAAGAAGATAAAGGAAAAAGGAAAGATGGAGAAATACAAAGCTTGGCTGCTAGAAAAAGGTTATTCCCAGGTGTGAGGAAATGATTTTGGTGATATTTTTTCTCCTATCGCCAAGTCAACTTCCATTAGATTACTTTTATATGTTGTTTTGTCTTTTGATTTTTAGGTAGAATAGATGGATTTGAAGACAATATTTCTTCATGGGGATCTAGAAGAAGAGATATACATCAAGCAACATGAAGCCTTTGTTGTTAAGGGTAAGAAAGGATTGCTATGCAGGTTTCATGCCTCGAGGTTGGTCAAATTGTAGGACACTTAAACCTGGCCCATAGCCCAACTTTGACCAAAAATATGACTCGCTCATTTTCCCTCATACGAGCTCAGATTGACAAATATTTCACACTGTTGTCATGAGGACAACAAGATCTATGCTTTGGTCTTGGTTTGAGCTTCCATAAGCCCTCTTTCTCCAGCATGTGTCCCTGGAGCCATCTAGATCAATCCTCCCCACTAAGGAGCTTTTGGTTCTCCAAAGGCATGAAAAATATTATTCAACTTCTCTGTACCTTATCTGCATCACAAGCACTCTCAAGAAGGTCATGCTTCCATCTCCTTCTCCTTTGTTCTTCAGAGCATTAAGCAATGAGCTGACACCTGCAATCTCTGCAATGTATCGTACATTGTTTTTGAAAATTACATGCTTGAGTTTCATGACCAATTAATGACCCAAGCATCCCATACTTTCCACTATTTTATAACACATACTTGGTGGTCAAGTTTACATCAAATGGAGACAATACCCGAGCTACAAAAACAAGGTACATATCATTGTTGCTTCAACAAGTGATTGAAAACACGTTATCACTGCATCACATGATTTACAAAAATAAGGCCAAACACTTTTGTTTCCTTGACAAGTGCTCGAAACACAACATCAATTTCATAGTTTATCATGCAACTCAAAACAAGACCAGACATCATTGTTGCTTAACAAGTGATGGAAAATACATGATCACTTTTACATTTTAAAATGCAACAAATGATTACAAAATCACTACCATGACAATCTAAGATATCTAGAAACCGTTTTTCACTTATCCCTATGAATGGCTCATCCCCCTATGGTGGTTTTGCTTGTCGAACAATTGTTTCACCTCGTTCATACACCGAAACTTTGTCTTTAAGGTGCTGCTTTGGATGGAGACTCCAACATGTGGCCCTCGGATGACCACCTCTGTTGCAATGATTGCAATACATTTTCTTCCTCCAGATCTTCTTAGCATGTTTCTTTACCTTTTGTTGAGATGGTCTGTCATGCCTCCTCATTTTGGGTGTTGTTATTCTTTTCCAACGCTTAGAAAATTCATGGTTATGTAATCCACAAAAGGTATATTTTTTTCAATGCCATGTTTTATGTTCATCATTAACAACATGATTATAATTGAAGTGAACATTTGAATGTCGAGAGTTGTTATACCTTTCCTTGTCGTCATTGGTGTAGGATTAGATTCAACAAAGGGTGTAATAGTAATGGATAACGAGATTTTTATGGTTAAGTAATAATTCGTTAAAGGTGCAAGATTGTTAGGAGGTTTAATCATAACTTATATGAAGATTAAATCCATAACGGGTAAGGAAAACTATTAGACACATGTCATGGAGGGGTTAGTGGTGTAGGTGCAGGGAACCGTTGGTTGGAAGGAGAGGGTTATGTAGTTTTTAGAGGGGTGGAGGGTGGTATACGGTATTGAGAGGGGGGTTGCGAAAGAACGAGAGGGTCACACATAAGGTGCAGTCAGGATGAGTGAAACCACCTTTTCGGACCCCCCGTCCATCGATAACGTTACGAAGGGCACAAAGGAACGAAAAGCATTGCGGACTATGGAATACCATCGTAAAGGACACACATATTAGATTGGGCCCGCCATTTATCCTCTATATGACATAACATATTTTCATTTTTCACTTTTGTTTATAGGTGCAAAAAGTTAGGACAAATCTTATATCCCTTTAAAGCATGAATAATAAAGTTTTAATGTTTGTCATCCTAATTTTGTAAAGAAAGGCTAGAAACCAAGGGTACATTTAAATGTGTAGACCCTTCTTATTTTCATTTGGAGGAGAGATTTGTCCTAATCTAATTTCTAACCTTCAAACTTAAATTATTAATCGAGCTTAAACAATTGGATCAATAATTTCACCTATCTACATAATTTTAACCAAGTTTAAACAATTTGGTTAAATTATTGTCTAGTCTAACAACAAAAGTTCAAATGTGTTTGAGAATGATTATATTGTATGATTCAAACAAATACATATGATTATGGCATTTAAAACAAGGTGCACACAATTCCTAACTTATTTTTCAAAACAAAACTATTTTTCGCCTAGTGGCATTCGAATTTGCATAACTTTCACTCTTTTTCTTTTCACGGGGTTCTTTTCATCTTCTTTTTTTTTTTAATTCTTTTTTTCTATTTTTATCATTACATACACTCTTTTCATTTTTTTTTTTTCTTTTGGGAAACATTTGCAACGTGTAATATTATTTAAAATTTGGTATATTGAAAGAAAATATTCTATCATCATTTCATCCTTTCAATCATAGGACCCTAACACGATATTTAGTTATCGGCATCCACTATCACATCAACTCGAACTGTAGCATTAAGAAAAGGATTATAGGAGCTCAGAAATCTTCCTATGGGCTTAAAAAATATTAAGCTGATGAGTGATATTTGGGTTTGAAGTAAAAGAATTTCCCCTTCGAGACACTCGTCACCCCTATTATTTTATATGGATGTGAGTATGGGTTTGTACTATATCTAGAGAGTCATGGAGAAGTATTGAAATGATCCAAAAGCAATTCATAACCTACAACCTCATGAGTAATGTACCACTATATACCCTATTGTCTTAATTGAGGATAGCCTTTCCCGTATTGAATGCGTGACTATTTTTAGGTATTTGATGTATAAGAAGAAGGTGTACAACATGGAAGCCAAGGGACTACCAAAAATTTCTTATAACTCTAGTCAAAACCGCCTTGGACTCAATCGAGGGTGGCATAAGGATGCCAAGTCCTAGATCCATCATTGGGAGATAAAGGAGTAGATCATCTTGGGGAATAAGGATAATATTAAAAACATCATTACTTCCAAATTCAAGGATAAGTTGTGGAGTGATAAGGAGTTAGGGGAGAAAAGAAAGTTAAGATACTATAAGGAGGTTATTGACCCCATAGTTTCTAACCATAATTACATTTCTATCTTAATGTGTGTTAAGAAGAGAATGAATATTTCAAGGATTAAAACTATTTTTCATGATCTTTGGAGTAAAACGAGACTTTGTTCTATTCCTAAGATACCTTGCCACGAGAGAATATGCCTTCTTTGCGAAAGTAAGAGAGTTGAGTATGAAAAATACTTTCTCTTGGATTGTACAACCCTTACTCACATCCACTCTCATTTGAAAGTCATTTTCCCCATGACCAGCCTCCTCAACTTGTTTAGTCAAAAATACAAACGCTTCTTTCCCTCACTTTCTTCACAAAAATACAGTTTTAAACAATCCCAATAACCACTTCTTTCTTAAGATCTCATAGACCATATGAGCCTTAGCGGACGTTAATCGTCATTGTCGTACAATACTTAGATCTAAATTAAGCATACTTAATATAATTTAAAGTAACGTAATATAAAAATTTAACATAACAAGGTCACTTTTATCTACTCTATTGAGTTTATGTATTTCAAAATTTACTTTCAATTAAATTTTAAGAATTTTGTTTTAAATAAAAAAAATAAAAAATAAAAATTGATCTCTCATATAATAGACCATCAATAAACCCAAGGTTATAGATTGTGTGCCCATTTGGTCACTAACTTAGTGAGTATAAAATGTTATGAAATAAAATAAAATTAAAATATTTTGATTTTGAAATGAGTTTTGGTTTTTGGGAAAACGTTATTGATAAGCGGTATTGATAAGCCAGGGTATTGGCCTATGGTAGTGTAAGGAAGGCTACTAACAATAAACACAATGTCATAGATTGTTTACATATTTGGGGGGGAACATAATGAGTATAAAAAAGGTATGAAATAAAATTAAAATACAATATTTTGATTTTGAAATGAGTTCTCGGTTTTTTGGGAAATGGTATTCATAAGCCATGGTACTTGGTCATGGTATTGTAACAACCCTATTTACAAGTTAACAATATGGGTGATGAAATGGGGGTAATTGTTATACTCAAAATATTAAGTGTTAATGTGAAAAATGTTGTGAAATAAAATCAAAGTAAGACATTTATAAAATATTTTGGTTTTCATTAAAGTTATGTTTTTTTGGCATGGGGTATTGGTAAACATGGTATTGTTCATATATTGTAACAAATTGAAAATTATGACCACGCTTGGGGAATAGGATTCTTTTTAAATTTTTAATTTTTTAATATAAGTTTTATAGTTTAGAATTCAATTTAAAACAACATAAACACAAATCAATTTAAAACCACATAAAAATGGTTTTTTTTAGTTATTTCAAAATATTTTGTTTAATTTTTATTTTTTTCCAAAACATTAATAAACTTAATTTATTTAAAAATTGTAAAACCAAGAGAAAGTGAAAACTTTTTGAAAAAAATAAAAAATAATATAATAATATACATTTAATAAATTTAGCACTTGATAAATTGAAATTTAAAAGAATATAGAGAGAGTTAAAGTATAACTTTAAATTAAGACACCATGAGAGTTTTGAGATGCTTAATTTATTTTTATTTTAAAAAAAAATAATTTATATGTGAAATAATATTTTAGGCATTAAGTTTAAATATGTAACCTCAGTATGAAGATAGCTTTAAAAGCATGCTTCACTTTAAGGCATCTCATAGGAAAATATGATAATGGAATGTATGAATGTAGAGCGCTAATATTATATATTTTGTTATTCTTTTAAATCAAAATTTATAATATTTTGAAAAACTTAGATAATTGCAATATTGTAATTAAATTTTCATAATTAATTTTTTAAAATAGTTGTTAGTTCTGTAATTGAGTTTATTTTATGATTTTTTTCTTAAAAAATAAATTATATAATTTTAATTAAAAATATATTATAATAAAATATATTTTATTTAACAAACCAAAAAAATTCATAAACTAATTTAGTTTTTATCTTCCATGAAGTGTAATGTTAAAAAGTAAATTATAACTATAGATAATTAAAAAACTATATTTTACTTTCTGATCTTTCCCTTCACACGCCAATGATTCAAACAATAAATATACGAGGTATTTGTTTTTATATTTTTCTTATGGTTAAATGGTCTATCTTTATTTTATTAATTAAAATATTTTTTTTTAATGGTTGACGGGGTCAATCTTTAGTTTGTATACTAAAAAATAATAATTATTTGGATCAATCTTTAGTTTGTATACTAAAAAATAATTATTATTTTTATTTTAACAAGAAATATACGAAGTATATCCGTTTTTAAATATTTTTTTTTATCACGTGTCAATCTTTATATTATTAATTCAAGTAAAATATATATATATTTTTTTACCGTTGACAGGGTCAATCTTTAGATAAGAATAAAAATTATTTTCATCTTAATTTAAAATGGACGAATTATTTTCCATCTTAATTTACAAAATTTACCGGAAAACAGATTGACTTTGTCCTTAAAAATTTTTACTTCATTTGAAAGTAACAGTTTGTTAGTAGTGACCCGGCAGTGCTATAAAAAGAGAACTAACCTCTCTAAGAAGATAACTATATCGGGAGCTTCTGATTCTCGGGTTGTATATAGTTTGTGATACAGAACCTCTGTCAGAGAAAACTATCTCTGGTAGCTGTATCACAAGCTTTGTAAGTCTCTTGGTAGCTTGTGATACAGAAGCTTTGTAAGAATATAACTGTCTGGGGTAGCTGTATCACAACCTCTGTAAGTCTTTGGGGTAGTAGCTTGTAATACAGATTAACTGAAATCATTTGCAAGACATGGGCGATTTTGATGGGTCAACTGGTGGAGAAGCTTTGAATGGTGCTCCAATGATCCGTGTAAGGGCTCGTCAAGGTCAATCTACAGATCCTCACAGTGTAGCTGAACGGGTGAGAAAATAGTCTGAAACTCCTCCTGTTTCAAATCTTTTGGTCTCGTGACTGTTTTGACGTATTTTTTTTTACTATCTGGCAGCAACGTTGTCAGAGAATTGCACAAAACTTGAAAGATTTGCATAAGCTCGTTCCGAATGCTAAGAAGGTACAGTAAAATAGGCATTCCTAAATTAGGTATTAATTTAGTGATTTTTTTTTAAGTAATAGAATACCAAATCCGTGAACGTAAGAGCATGCATTCATCGTTGTTATTTCCTAATGTGATTCCTACCCTATTTGTGGATGAACACTGTGGCTTTTACTACTAGGCTCAACCTTTCGTGTTTTCGTGTTGTTTTAAGTTCTTTTGATTTTGTTCTTTAAATTACATTGATGGAACGATTGCTAAATTTGCTGTTATATATGTGCAGACTGACAGAGCATCAATGCTGGATGAAATAATTGAGTATGTCGAACTTCTGCAGACGCAAATAAAGGTTGTTCCCCAATCTCTTGCAAGATTGAATTTCTGCAGCCTATTATAAGCTTAGTGGTTGTTCTCAAAGCTCAGCTGTTCTGCAGGTTGTGAGCGCCAGTAAGCTTGGCAGTGTTGATTCGTTTGGGCCTCTAACTCCGAATGTTGCAGCTAAGGTACATGCCTCATTGTTGATTTTTACTGCTACTGGTAATATAAATTACTGGAACAGACACGTGTGTTTTACTTTGTTGGCTGATGCTATCTTTTTTTCGGTTTGCAAGGCATCAGCGAGTCTGCTTCAACCTGGTGGCTCGCTATTTGACGAAGGCCGAGAGTTTGAGAACAATATTGTGAAGTTCATGGAGAGGGATATGAATGGAGCTACGGAGTACTTGCAAAGTAAAGGGCTCGATTTGATTCCACTTGCACAGGCAAGGGCTCTCTTTGATTCCATATCTAATGAAGGTCGTAACCTAGGGGGGCTAGGATCATCTCGGTCTCCGGTTTCTATTGACAAACTAAACACGCAAACTAACGCTAGTTGTTCACGTGTTATTGGAATGGGATCTGTTGGATCTGGCAGCGATTTAAGTTCAAAGGGAAACGAAGCGATAAAGAAAGGAAAAGGATTAGTTCCCACCCACGAGTCAAATGGAGTAGATTCGGTGATAATATCTTGCTTGTCCAAGATTATGGAAAAGGAATAGGGAAGGTTGATTTTGGCTGTGATTTAAAGGCTAGTTAGCTGTTTGTTGGCAATCTGGTTTTTTTAAATTGTTATATCGTATGGAATGTCTCAGTTATGGGGGTTATATTAAAAGAGAAATTGCAGTAGGTCATTGCATAAGATATTTGTAGAAATGGATAGAGTTGAGTGAATAAAGAATGGTTTTTAAATTGTTATATTTTATGGTTGACAAATGTTAGATAAGGCTAAATGTTGTCCGGATGCATGTGTTATACTTAAAGCATACTTGTGTTTTTTAAATTGGTTAAGGCTTTGCATGGACTTAATCAAGCATGTTGTGTATGGTATGAAAACTTAACTGAATACCTTCTCAAGTTGAATTATAAGTTATTATATGATGCAACTCTTTTTGTTAAGAAATTGGAAAGTCAGTTGTATATTTAGATGATTTGATGATAATAGGAAACAATTATGACGACCTAGCATTAGTTAAAAGACATCTATTGAAAGATTTTGACTCCACATATTTGGGTTTATTACATTATTATTTAGTGTTTGAAATTGATCACAAACCAAAATATATTTTCATTTCTCAGAAAAAGTATATTGGACAGTTATTGAATTAGTAGTGTTTCTTCCGGTCCACATGAATCTATCAACTCCTGAAGTGCTTCTACAACCTTTTGATCTCTTAACAATTTCATACAAGTTTGTAGAAATTTTTTAAAATACCTACTTGATTTGTTGTTTCTTTTTCTTGTGTCAAAGCTAGATCATTTGTCAGACCTCAGATCTGTGTTGAATATCATGACATGTCAGAATTACTCTTTTGATGGAGATTTGGTTGTGCACTAGAGGTCAAAGCTCCAAAATCCATAAAATTTCACCTTGCTTCCATAAATAATTCTTTTTCTTTATGAATATAAAAATCATGATCCTTTTCAATAATCTTTCTAAGCCATGTGCTTTCAAATTCTTTCTTTCCATCTATTTTATCATTGCTAGTTGCAACTCCATTTCTAGTGACAATCTATTTTATCATTGCGAGTTGCAACTCCACTTCTAGTGACAATACTAATTCTAGGTTCTTTGGCTCTCCT
Source organism: Pinus taeda (assembly GCA_000404065.3). Taxonomy (NCBI): domain Eukaryota; kingdom Viridiplantae; phylum Streptophyta; class Pinopsida; order Pinales; family Pinaceae; genus Pinus; species Pinus taeda. Next base: position 10,319 of record APFE031331365.1, on the reverse strand, counting down.
TCAATAATCATCATTTGAATATTTTGTGTTGGCTTCCATTCATTTTTTCTTGCATCTTTTCAATAAGTAAAGTACATTATTCAATTACATGGTCAAAGGATTTACAACACTTTCATGTCATTGTGGGATTCTAACAATCTCTCACAAAATGACCTGGCTCCCTGGAGTTATAGAAAATGATCTATCCATGTCCCTGGAGTTATAGAAAATGATCTATCCATGTCCTTAGAAAATGATCTATCCATGTCCTTGACCAGCTCCACCACCTAAATCTATTCCTTGGTAACATCATCAACCACTATGCTGTCCATTGTCCTATTCCCCATGTTCTTTTGCTTTCATTTTGTAAGTGTCATTATTGCACCCCATCATTAGTTAGTAAGCTGAACAATTATTCTCATCATGTCCTACTGATTTATAAAATTTGCAGTATTGATTCCTTGGAGTCTATATATATTTTTGTAACAAGTAACAATCTTCTAAACGATGTTCGCCTCTAGTCTTACATATGTAGCACCTTAGGTTGGATATTGGGTTCAGAGGATTAGGTGCTCCACCAGCCATGTAATTCCTGAAGATAGGGCATTCTTCTTTAGAATGGCCCTCTAATATAAATTTTGTACACCATACTTCTTCTCTAACTTCTTTGCTTTTATTGATGTCTTGTAACTGGAGGGTTAGGTTTGATCTCTTTCAACTCAGTGATACACTGAGACTTGGACTTAGACTTCTTAAACTATCTTATTAGTGTTGTTTAAATATCTCTTAACATTTTGTTATGATTATTTGAATACTTCATATACCATGGAAATGCTCTATCTCAGAATGTCATAACATGATACACTTTCTTTATATTGTCATTGTTGATTTACTTTGTTGTCCATACTACTTCACTTGAAAACCAAAATTGTTACAGATCCTCCAATACAACTCCTTTGAAAATGGATAGCATAATATGATTGACCATTATTCTTCTTGGATGGGGATGGGGAGAAGTAAGGTGAGGGGGATGGGGAGTAGGAGGGGGAGGGGATAGCCAAAAACACCCTGGCTATTACTGGATTTTGGCTTCTGCCAACTCTCAGGCTGGAAGGGTGAATAATCTAGATTTACATGAGGGTTACCAGGGAGACTTTCTTCACTTTCAGATTAACTCAAAATAGGGGTATAATCAGCCTCTATGAATGTCTTCATATCTTGTCCACTAGATATGTTTTTTGTATGTACTCTATATCTCTTTCTACTGTGTGTTTTCTAATATCTTTCTAAGATTTATTCCCTTTTCTTCCAAATTTAAGTAAACTAGAAATCTCATTGCATCTGTAAAACTCCTTTTTCACATAGAAGCATTTGAATCCAAATTTTAGTAGATTTCAAATACTTACATCAAATTCCTTTGAATAATCATCGTTCCACATTGTTGTAGGAAATAGTGGAGTCTGCTACAAACTTAGTAATGAATCCTCCCAAGTTATTAATCCAGAAATCTAAAGCCCTTGAAATCCTCTTGTAAGTGCTCTTAGGTCGATTTATTAATTCAAGAGTCCACATCATAGGTTCTTCACCTTTATTATATTTCTTCCTTTTAGTCAACCACAATATGCACTCATAAAGCTCAGCAAGAAATGAAGGGAAGAAAATTTCATATTGGTCTGTAAAAATATACTTCTATAACCAAGCTTCCGCTGTGAGACAAGCGTTTCTGTTTTATCAATCATCAAATTCTCATTCTTTTATTTCTATATATTCTTGAATTTATTTCTTTGAAGGTTGCCACATCCGTATCCTTCAAATAAATTGCAGTCTCAGTAATAGAACAATTTTTTGGCTTGGTCTGGGCTGACCTAGGTTCAATGTATATTGCATAGCAACAAAATCCTAAATCACCTTCCATTTTGGCAATGACTTACAAGAAAATCGTAGTCTCACCTGAAGTGACTTTGGGAGGATGTAGAACCAAGTTTCTGCAATATTGCAGGATGTAGATATGCAATATTATTATTTTTGCTTATTATTATGATTCGTAAATCACTTCTCTCCATTATATTAAACACTTAAACATGTCATATAAAACCATAAACCATTATTGAAATGAAGTAAAATGCAAATGTAATAATTAAAATTCTAAAAGAGATAATAAGAAAATATACACATGAAGACATCAAATTACAATGGTTCACTCCAATGTGGGGCTACTTCCACAAGAACGTGGGGCTACTCGCACAAGAACTATAGTACAACAAAAACTATAGTACAACAAAAAGTTCTTGGTCTGTGCACTAAGCTGCAGGCAATCTGCACACTCAACTACAAACCCATACCTATGTGCACTCCGTTGGAGAGCCTCTCCTTTACCACAAAACTATAGATCAAAATAATTTAGGCATAAACACTGAATACAAATATAGATAGGATGATTTTATTCTTATTATTTTACCCTATATGTACTATTACATCTGAGGGTTACATCATTACAATAAGGATGGTCCAAATACCATGGACTTCCTAAAACAAGTAACTATGGCCCAAAAGCCCATTATCCTTTACAACCTCATGTGATTTTATAAAATGAGGGGCTTTGACCCATTTTTAAGACCTTATACTCTATTGTGCCCTTGGCTGCACACTCCACTATGCCCTCAGCTCCAAAACATGCAAAGTGTTTACCAAGGTCTAGGCCAAGTTGGGTTGTGCCCAACAATGTGCACATGGAAGGATGATGTGGGCATATGACATGAATCATAGGGCATAGTGGTAGCACAACCCAACAATGTGCACATGGAAGGATGATGTGGGCATATGACATGAATCATAGGGCATAGTGGTACCAAGGTTGCAGCCAAGTGGAAGGTGATGTAGAGGTAACCGTGAGATTTGATGTTAGGATGGTGCCTGTCAAGAGTTAAGTGATGTTGGATTCTTCAGAATTCCTGATACTAATATATCTCAACAAATTTGTCAATTGATGGGAATATATACATGAATGGAAGTTCATCGATCAAGCAAGGTGAGCTGTATTGAATGGATTCCCCATGCATTTCCAAGGGACTTGTAGATTAGAGAATGAGGAGGTGGAACATCAATTGATGGAGTGGAGCCATATAATAGATGGTGTGCCACTTGGTTTTTAGCTATTTTAATATCATGAGGATTGTTCATCCATATAAATGTGACCCATCAACAATAACAAAACATAAAATCCTATTATCTACAAGAGAGTGGTTATCCTATTATATAATATTGTAATAAAAGAGTTTTTGGTTTGAGTATCATATGTTAGGAGGTTAGAATAATACCATCAATTGCTTTATGTTGAAACTATTGAATTTGATAAGAACATGAATATGGTGTACTAAGTGATTTGGTGAAGGTTTCAATTTACTAGGGACGTGGAATTACACCATCACAGCACACTGGCATGACATGCCTCATTTTTTCAGTAAAGTAGTGTTACAAATACTACATCAAGTTTGGAGGAAAATATTCAAGTTGGCACAACATTTCATCTAGAAATCATATTCAAATGAAATTTATATTATTAGAAATATCTAGAGGATTACAAATTGACGGTGGTGTTAGAAAGGAATACTAGTGTAATTAAAGAAAGAGAAGAATATTTTGACAACCTTATCTCCATAATTTCACCTTGGCCGTTGGGCTTGGACACCATACATCCATAATCAATTGTTAGGGGCTAGGTTGTTTTATAGATAGTATTTCCAAATTTTTACATCATGTACTTGAGTATATAGCTCCTTTTTACACATAGGGTACATGAGAACTATCCCATGAAACCCATAATAATAGTAACATGTAGGTTTTCCTCCCTACATCAAGACTTTTGTCATAACATAGCCACTCACATCAATATCCACTTCAAGGGATAATAGAAGTTTGATAATGCAATATTTTGTGCTTGATTGATTTTATTCTTTGACTCCTCAAAGGCCTTTTACCGACCCTTTAGTAACTAGAAACACATTCTTCTCACTGTTATGGCAAGGAATGGTGCCCTACTACTGAAACAGAGGCTATGATTTTCCTCAACTACTATGCTATCTCAACAATGCTACTAAGCAGAAATATTTGTAAACATTAGCGACTTCATAGTGGCATCCATAATGGTGGGATTTATATAGAGATACCTTCCACCAATCACATAGCCTAAATACACAAATGACTATTGTGAAGAATAACATTTCCTAAAATTTTCTAATAGATTGTGCTTATTCAAAGTATCTAGCACCTGTAGCAAGTGCGATATGTGTTCCTCCCATATAATAGTTTTATAGTTTTTAGGGTGGTCTTCCTTAAGTATTATTTACTCACTCACACATCATAATGTGTTAGTTTGAAATATAGTTGGGTGAAGTATTTTTGTTACTAGAATTCATCTAATAGATCATCTTTCCTAGCTAGGGTGTAGCTATACTTGAGAGAATTTATGTTTGTTTCCCTGTAAACAATGCACATTTAGTAAATCCAATCCTTCTTTGCAATAATTATGGTAAGTGACTCATAAGGCCATGTACTTGGTTGAATCACACCTCACTCTAGTAGTTGTTAAATATACTTGTTTACTTCATTTCTATAAATAACTATCTAGACAACTAAATATTTGGCAATGGAGAACCTACAATAATTGTATATTTTTCTTGACATCCTTCCTAGTGGTGTTCTTATGGGATATTCTAAAAATCCCTCGTATTCCTATAGAAATTGTTCTAGTTACTATCTTTGTTCATTAGAGCACCCCTCTAAGGATGTCTTTGATATCATTGATTATTCCCTTAATAATAATAAGACATACATTTTAGTGGAGCTAATTAGTTTCATAAGTTTGTTAAAACTTACAAGTGAAATATTAGACATCCCCTTATGCATATTGAATATGAAGTATTTTCCACCCTTGGTAAGGTAGTACTAGTTTCTATCTACATGAATATTGCATTCTATATGCATATAGAAGGACTCCTAAACATAAGTCAGTGTACATTCATGGAACTAAGTCTAGTTCTACTTTGTCGATAAAATAGTCACTAGTATCAAACTTAACTTTCAATTTTTCAATTTCATTTATATCCACCTACTTTTCGAACCATACCAATGAATATGGGCTAATATTATCATCAATATTCAATGCAAATGTGTTGACTATATCCACTGCTATGATACTTTGTAGTGAGCTTGAGCCAAAGAGAGAATTACACATTGTTTTCTTGAGTTGTATCTTTATATGAAAAAACCTTTTCATTTCCTTCTCTCCATGTGTTTGTAGGTTATTCATATTCATATCCTTTTTCATTGAGGTGTAGAAAATATTTTCATGACACATTGGAAGCCACTTTGGACTAGATTATTCAAGTCCATAGAAATGAGATTTCTTTTTTCCCAATCATTCTTTCAGTTATCAAATTTCATTTATACGTACAATTTCCAACATTTATCCTTTATGTGGCCATTAAAATTGTAATGGTTGTAGTGGTTATGAGGGTATTTGCACTAATTTGTAGTGGGTTTTTCCTTATTATCCTTAGCTCCATTCAAATTCTCTTCTTCCCTTAGATGGATGCTTCCTAGTGCTCCTTTTGCTTTAAATCACTTTCATATAATTTCTTTGTATTGGCCTACAAAATCATCATCCACCATTCTAGTATTGAACAAAATCACTTTCTTAAATAGAAGATTATGTCTACCCACATATATATTTTAAGAGAAAATATGGGTTCTTGGACAAGATAACCAACAATATCTCCATCTTCTTAAATTATATGGTGTACCCTTATAAAATTATCCCATGTTTCTTCCTAACGTATTAAAAAGTCCATTAGTATTATATATACCTAATACTTTATAGTTTGGAATTGATGAGGATCTTACAATCCTACCACTTAGTTAGTAGAGCATATTCCTCTAGCCTAAGGATATCAATAAGGATTTTCCTCTAGTCAAGGCAAGGCCATCTAATTTCAGAAAAGAAAATGAAATTATTTTGTTCTTCCTATATTTGGTTACTAGTAAAATAATCCTATAAATTTTGCATCCATTGATTTAATATTACCATGTACATTTTCATGGTCTTATATCATTTTCTTGAGTATTATTTGTTGAGTTAGACTATGTAGAGATTCCTGAAACTTGTTACATTTTGGGTGAAACTTCACCCATAGTTAGGGAAAAAAGGATATAATGTAAATTAAAAAGGGAGTGAAACATCAAAAACATAAATTATTTTGAGAGATATTACATTATATAGTCACCCATTAGAGTGAGTGATGGATATGCATAAAAAACAAAATGAAATAAATTTATAGGCAATTTTGGGAATTAGGAAAAATGTTCCATGGTTGAGAACTTCTACATTTCCAAACACTTGATTTTATTTGAAAATGATCCCCTTGGATATTGGTTTCCACAAGCCTATTACAATTGCACCCCCAACACTATTTCCTTTCATTTCCCTAATTTTCAAAACAATTTCTTATTTTTGCAGTTTTCTATTTTTTGGCAGTTTTTTGGGACATGAACTTTTGGAGCCATTTTGAGGCTCTAAACATTTGTTTTTTCGGAAATGGAAAAATTTCAGGGCCATGACCTAGAATTTTCAATCAATTTTTTTTTCCTCATATCAACCTTTCTAATGGATTATTGTGCATGCTAAATGAAAATCATATACCAAGCTTCTGACCCCACTAAGTTGATGTTCCAACTAGCCCTAACGGTACCCACAAGCTTTTGGTTTTTCATCTACCAAGGTTAGGTTTTCAGAATTTTTTGCTTTTTCATTGTTTATGGATCATAAAAACAAATGAGAGCGTCATTGTAACTCAGTTCAAAAGGCATGTAGTAGTCACATCTCTTCTTAGAGATAAACTACCATTGTAGTAGCTAGTTTGTTTCCTTTTTGTAGGTAACAAAATTTTAGGAGTTGTTATTTATTAATTGAATTTATTTTTTGTTATATCTCAGTTTTTTTGTTTAAATCTATATATCATTTCGTTCCTTCATGAATAGAGATCATACAATATCCAAATTCTATGCTTCAGCCCCGTATATTCCTCATGTATCATTAGACAAGGACTTTAATTGAAAATAATATCACTAGTTTTAATCATAATGATGGCCATAAACTAAGTTAATTGTCAAAACCTACTATTAAATTTCTTTCTAAGAAGCCTAATTCTCACATTGATGATTAATTCTATGTTATTGTGATTTTCTTACTTTTATTCGCTTCAAGGAATTAATAAAAATTTTGTCCTTCTCTTTTACATATTTCTATCTAGTTGATGTAATCCAAACCTATTTTCAATATTTTAATTTCTTTATCTTCCTAATATAATACAAACCTCTTAATAGTTATTCAATTTAAGTTTGACAATGCTTGAACTTGTGACCATGTTTAACCATGGTTGACATTTGTCGACTATGGTTTTTAACATTCACTTATATGTGACTATGGTGTTGGAATTATGATACACATGTTGTCCTTGATGGAAACTGACTCAGATGAAAGATCACAGTAAAGAAAGTTAACAACAAAGAATTACAGATTAGACTACAAAGAATGAAGAAAGAGAGGTATACGCAGCTTCACCTTGACCAAGGTGCATATACACACAAGTTCACTGAACACAAGTAGCGTATACATAGACATACACATTCATAGGAGGAAAATGGCGTATATCTTGGAAAACTAAGTTTTTAGTCCAAGGTATTTGGTCCATGGTATTTTGATCCATGGTATTGGTCCAAGGTATCTAGTCCGAGCTATTGACCCTAGGTATTTGGTCCAAGGTATTGGTCCTAAGTGGTTTTTGTCTGTGGTATTGAGAAAGGCCTAAAACTATAAAAGGAGGAGAAGACCATTATGCTAGGTGTGCAAGTATTGAATATCTCATGAAGTGTGAGATCTAGTATGCAGGTTATTGTCTTATGGTACTCTGCTTGATCTGAACCAAGGATGAACCTCAGCGGTTGGTGAAGGATAAGATGTAATGATGGATTGGGATCTTAAGGCTTGAAGTGAATTATCATTATGTGCTTTGATCATGTATAATTTAGATATGAATATTGACGCATGTATTTTTCTGTAAATATTATGATCTCAATATAACTTACATCTAGAATAGCTGTAGAATTATGAATTAATATTTATAGATGTTTACGCTGGTTGGATTTGATAAAAGTACGTATACACATAGGTTCAACATATGGAAGTAGCGTGTACCTCATAAATTATGTTTTAGTCATTTCTGTTTGTTATTGCAGAATTCTGGGTTCTCGTGACTATATTTTGGTGATAGTGTTCGGACTGATCAGATTGACTATCAAAGTGATTGATTCATTGAGTTATGGGTGACTGATAATATGATGTTTGAATTTTAGTGATTGGCTGATGCAGATGTATTTGATGATTGAATTGCAGTTATAATGTTGTTGATGGACCCGGTCTGAAAATTTATGGAACATGGTCCTTGGAGGAAGAAATAAGGTTGTAGCCTTCTGTAGGTTGCAACCTAAGTATAGTAAACATTTCAGCTAGAACAAAAGTTAGGGTTTGTAGCTCCCTTCAAGAAGAAGCTCGAGAATGAGAGAAGGTTGTAACCTTCTACAGGTAGAAGCCTGCATACTAGTATAAGTCTGCACTAGTACAAAATTGTCAACTGATTTCCTTATTATTAAAAGAAGACAAAGATGACAGTAGTAGGTGCTTTTCACCCACATTACGTTTCCACCTTATATCTTGGTGTTCATGTGTGTTACTTATGTGTGATGCATTATTCTTATTTTACTGCACTATCTAATAAATCTATGATATACTGTTTAAAGTTCAATTCATGACAAATTGGGCAAAGAAAAACTTCTCTGCATATATGTTGGTTGCTTTAAGTACAATCACGTACGCATGCTAGCTCATTTAACTAAAGTGGCGTATACAAATCTGTTTGGGAAATTAAATTATTGATCTAATAATACTAATTCAGCCCCCCACCCCCACAGTATTATTTCCAACAATTGTTATCAGAGCAGGTCCTTGAGAAGAAGCTTGATCGCTTGAAGGGAGATCCTTCATCATGAGTAATCAAGAAAGCGTGGGATCCATAAGACCACCAATATTTGATGGGAGCAACTTTGTTTATTAGAAGATAAGAACCACAACCTATCTACAATCAGTTGGAATGAATGTCTCGGAAATCATGGAAGGATGATATACATTTCCATCAGCAATTCCTATAAATACGACAAGTAAAAAGCAATATGAAACCAATGGTAGGGCTGTCAATACATTATTTGGAAGTGTGTCACAATCAGAGTATGTCAAAGCTATGCAACTCAAATCAAGCAAAGAAATATGGGACGAAATCATTCTAAGCTATGAAGGAGACTCTCAGGTAAAACATGCTAAACTGCAAACTCTCAAAATTCAATACAAAACTCTTAAGATGCACAATGATGAAAGTATAGCTTGTTAATTCTTACGTATTGATGAGGTTGTTAATTATATGAAGAATTTGAGTGAAGAGATAAAGGAAGTTACCTTAGCTGAGAAATTTTTAAGATCCTTGTCTACTAAATTTGAATCAAAAGTATCTTCCATACAAGAAAAATAAGATCTACAGGCTATCACTATGACATAGCTTCAAGAAATCTTAACTGCCTTTGAGATCAGAAAAGGACACCCATGAGATATGGGAGAAGCCACATTTAAAGCTTCAACAAAAGGAAAGGAAGAACTCAATGAATTAGGACATATTTCAAAAGAATAAGATGAAGTAAACTTTGTCAAGAAACCTCAACGGGGTTCCAGAAGATTTAGAGTTAAACTACCTTTCAAATGCTTTTCGTGTGGTAGAGTCAGTCATTATGCTACCAAATGTCCTCATAAAGATAAATATGATAAAGGGAAGGAATCTGCAAAATGGAATAGTAAACAAAATGTAAGTCATAAAGTTATTATGCTCATGGAGAGAGTGATGGTTTATCAAATAGTGATGAAGATGAAAATTGTAATGACTATAGACTTCTAATGGCTTATGACAATGATTGTTTGGATTCTTTAGAAGAAGATGACCTTCATGAAGAAATATCTATACTCAAAATCTATTTAGAAGAAAAGAATATGATTATAGATACCTTGACATACCAACTTGTTAAAACAGAATGACACAATGAAAAACTAGAATGTGAAATTGTGGGTCTAAGAAAGGATCTTGAGAAAAAAAAATCTTAAGAAAGGTTAATAGAGACTGCACGTTACCTAGTTAATGTTTTTCAATTGGATTTGATGCTTTTAGATAGTCATCTATTTCTTTTAA